>VZTL01049285.1:0-33452 GCA_013400535.1 Scopus umbretta | reverse complement strand
TATATTAGTACAGGTATTATAAGTATTACATATACTCTATATATTCTCTAAAATATATTGTATATTAGTATACACATATATACATACTTACTCTTATACTGTATATAAATATTCTCTGAAGTCACTATTGCTCAACATACTGTGTCGCTACATTGTTAATAGAGAGTATAAACACTGATAAATTTCTTATACTGCAACATGGAAATGAAATTACATCCTCAAGACAGAAGCACAATATGGGTAGGCTGAGAAAGTGCTGGAAGTACCAGTGTAGGAGGAGGAAGTGTGGCTTTTGAGACTCAGCAGATGAGGATACTCATGGAATAATTATAATTATAAAATAATTATATTTACCAGTGCAATTACCCTCTGTGATTAGCTGAAGTTTGATTGTTCTGAACGGCTTTCCCACATTCAGGATGAATGTTCTAAAAACATCTTGCAGGATATTTGAAGTAGTAAACTCTGAGCGTTGCATATGGGAGCTGCTCCACTGTATGTGAGATACTTAAATCGTCACTGGAATAAAAACAGAGACAGATTGTCTAACGTGGTTTACTTTTTCTACGAAATAGGACTTCTAAATATTAGCTCCTCTTCTTGCACATTTTATATAAATCTTAACATTGTTTAAAATAGTAGCATCTTATGGTAGAGTTCTGGAGCCGTATTAAGTTTGTAAAAATCATCTTGGTCAGAACAAAAAACTAGTTGTAAACCTCATCTGTGAAGTAGTACTTTACATCAGAATAGCACTGCTCTAAAACATATGTCAGCAGCTTCAGTCTGAAAAAGTGTTGAAATAAATGTTGTTTTGGTTTTGGGAAAGGTAACATGGAAAGCACTTTGAGATGCAATTCAGCCATTAGCACAGGCTTCACATTTTTTTCAGTTTACATTCATTTATTATTTTCCATACTTTTATGATATCTTTATTGTTTTGTCTTCTCAGACACCTTTACACTGCTAGGAAATGCTTTTGGGGCACCCTGTGTATTCCCTTTCATTTACAATAAGAAATGGTATGCTGAGTGCACAAACGCTGGCCGCTCAGACGGCTGGCTCTGGTGTGCAACCACTGCAGACTACGACACAGACCAGCGATACGGATTTTGCCCGTCAAAAGGTAAGTTACCTGCTCCCATGCAGTTAATCTCAGTGTGGTACTGGCAAATCAGCACTAGCAGAATATGAATATCTTTATAATAACGCATAGTTTACAAGAATGTATTTTAGTATATGATGTAGTGTCACATCCTACAGCTCTCTATGCAAGGAAATAACATGTTGCATAAAGATATGGAGAAAAGTGTGATTGAAGAGTAAACCAGCATACAGTTCCCACTAACTGCGGGGGTGTTGCTCAGCAGCATGATGATTTTGAGCTCCTCACTGTTTCCCAGCCAAGATGTGTGCTGTCACCGTTGTACAACCCTTGTCTGAGGACCTCCATTGTGATGGATGTGGGCACAGAAATGAGTGCTGTAGGAAGATTAATGATGAGGTTAACATTTCAGTCTGCATGATTTCATGTTTTTTTTTGTTTGTTTTTGTTTTTTTTTTTACTTAAGTGGAATGCGTCCTTTTATCCATGCTATTAAGTCCTATTCATATTGCCTGGGAAGCAGTCTTTCCACCCCTTCTGACAACTGCCTCCCATCCCTGGCATTTCTCTACAACTTCAATCACTTTCTGAAAACTGTCTTCCATTTCTGGGGTCAGTTCCCCCTCCATCTCCCTTTATGGCCTTGTTCTTGACAGGGGAGTGTTGCATTTAAGGTGTTGAAGACTCCTCCTGACACTTCTCAGCTTTCCCCTATATTCCTCCCCATTGTTCCTCTTCAACATTACGTCTTTTATTATTAAAAAGCCCCGTTACTCCAGTTGATTCAAAATGTGCTTTTGGTGTGGTTCAAATCCATAGTCAAATATGCTTTCTGGGTCCCTACAAAGATACCTAGGACACTGAGCCCAAAAGGCATGTGACATAGGATCAGTGACTAATTTTCAAAGCCTTTGAAAGCCAGTCCCAGCTCTCAGGTTTTTATTTTTTTAATTCAACTTCATATTGACTTCTGGGAATAATCAAATACCTGATTCAATTTTGTATTGTGCTTGGTTGAGCATGTATAGATCTTCAACAGACCAAAGATACAAAGGTATTCAGAAGAGGAGCACAATGCAGCTCAGCACCATTGCAGTGCCTGGGCTCTGCAGCTGTGTGACAGGAACATTCAGAAGCTCTTTGCAAGGTGGGATTTATCTAAAAACTGTTCTAAGCATGATGATCAAAAACTGATGCTAAATTCAGGTCTAGAGCTGGTTCTTGCAGCTCTCAGTGGGAACCGCTGTCCAGAAAGAGAAGGAGGAGGTGTTGCATATCTTTTTATGGATTTCACCTAGGATTTCAGCCACAGCACTCCATAAAACATATTTTTCTATGCAATTACTTCCCTTGCAGTAGTTCCTGAATTATGTATCTTCATGGAATAGGAGGCAATATTTGCCAGCTCTACCTGCCAGTTTACAGGCCTTAATTACGTCCTTCCCCATGCTGCTTGTAACATTTTCAGTGCTCTTGAAAGAACAGCACGGGTGACATTTAATGAGACTGCCATGCATAACGAGAACCTACAACTCATTTTTCTGTGGATTACTTAGTATCACCCCCAAAATAATGATTTTCTCCACAGATAAAGACACCACCTGGACTACGGATCTGTTAACAAATGTCCACTACCAAATAAACTCTGAATCGGCTCTCACGTGGCACCAAGCCAGGAAGAGCTGTCAGCAGCAAAATGCAGAATTATTAAGTATCACGGACATTCACGAACAAACATACCTTAAAGGTAAGGTTGGAAAGCAAACCCTGACTTACATTCTGGATCTGTTCAGTCCATCGTCACAGCTAAGGGCTTTTCAGTATGGTTTTGGCTAATGTTTATGAACCTAAATATGCATGAGTAAGTAAACAAAATCTTTCAGAATTCGCAAGTTCATATCAAAATCACTACCACATTTAAAGAGAATTTAAAGTTTTTCAGCATCCTGCAAGTGTAACAGTTTGACTTGCTATCTAAAAATACTATCTTATATTAAAACTTCATTTTTTTTTTTTCCTAAATAGGAAAAAAAATTCTGAAAAGGAAATGAGTTTCATTTTTGGTCAAAAGGAACCTTTAAAACAAATTGAAAATAAGAGAAAAGTGGCATCTTTGTGCCAAAATAAAGATGTGTTGTGTCAAATGCAGTTTGACATCTGTTTTTTTCATTCATTAGACAAACTGAAAAATATCAGTTATTCATTGTGGCTCTACCTACCCACCCATGTATTGCTGGAGAAATGGTATGGAAGAAACTCTCTCTTGCTATTTTTAATGGAATTTAAATTCTATGAGTTTATACTTACACTGTACCAATATTTCTACCTAAATAAATCCAATGTTCTACAGAATTTAGCCTATTTTACAGAAACACTTTCATTTTGGATATACTCTGTGGCATCTCATCTGTGCTCATTTTGCATTAGGTGATAGAACAAGAGAGGGTTTTTTGTTTGTTTGCTTTTTACAGTAATCAAAGCTTCAGCATATTTCAATTTATCAGTTATCTCTCAGTATCTAAAGATATTTGTAGTTAGATATTTAAGAATTGTAAGTCTTCCTAGAGACATTATTAGTGACTATTGCTAATAAAAAAGTGATTTATAAAATCATTTATCTTCTTTTGGTTACTTAGAGTTAACAGAAGGTACAGATTCTGCACTGTGGATTGGACTCAACAGACTGGACTTGAGGAGTGGATGGGAGTGGATCGGAGGCAGCCCTTTCCAGTACTTAAACTGGGCTCCAGGTAGCTGTGACTTTGTTTGATTCTGTATTTCTGAAGAAAAAATATACATACCTCAAATACTGCTTTACATTCTATTATCAGATAGATATACCATGTGATATGTATTTTAGCTTTTCTTGCTTTAGCTTTAGAAAAAGCTTTTTTTCTATAGCAATATAAACCAGAAATATCTATGTATTGCAAAAATATTTTAGCTCTGAAAGAAATACTGTCTTTTCCAAAAATATACGGTCTTCCATTTCTCGTCTGTAGCAACAAAACTATGAAAGGGTTACCTGTTCATATCCACTTAAATGATACTACATTTCACACAGACGTTCCCACTACCAAAGACCTACCTCCGTTGTTGCCAGAGCTGGGAAAGACATGATCTTTGAGGCTCTCATTGCAGCCAGGAGTGATTTCTCCTGTGCATTTTAGAGCTTAGAGCTCTATTTGCCTCTCAGAAAAGTTCACTTTTTTTCCTGTGCCTTTCCCAAAGGAAGCCCCTCTCCAGAATCTGGAAAACTCTGTGTGGTTTTGAATCCTGAAACAAAAGCTAAATGGCAAAATTGGGAATGCGATCAGAAACTTGGTTACATTTGTAAGAAAAGAAACTTTACCTTGGTTCCCTCAGGTATGTTGATATATGTTGATAATTAAAAGTAGAAGCCATTATCTGAATTGTTTGGCATTCACACTGACGAAGATGAGCAGGAGAATTTTATTAGAAAGAGAAACTATTTCTTGTTTATCTGGTTTGCTTTTTACAACCATTGTGCCCTTTCTAAGCTGATTTCCAGTCCCAAAACACACAGAATGAAACAGGGAAAAGCAAAGAATGCCCAGCTTGTCCCATCTGTCTGTTTTGGTAGTAACGTCTCTCCTTTGAATACATGCACTACTGAGCATCAAAAGGGAGAACAACCCAAAAATTATTTTTCAGAAGAGGGACATTAGTGAAAATAAGCAAAAGAAAGAAATACTGACAAATTGCGAAGATAAAAGATATTTTAAGTGTACAAAGACTTCCCTGTTGGTGTTTCCCTCTGTATGTGTTTAGTTGTAAATCTGTCTAGATGACATTTACTCTATTGATATACTTAATCTTTTAAAAATTCATAAACATTCTATGTCAGGTGCAGATAATTTCTGATTTCTCTTATCTGACAAATAAGTACTAAGTAATACAGAAGCTGTTAAAAATAATACGTTAATGTATTTGTTACAGACATTTGGCTATATAAGAACCTTAGAATTTGTATTAAATAACATTTGTATTAAAAAGCTTTCCTTTTCCAAGCTAAGAAGTGTGAGACTTAGAATCATATTTATGTTTACTATGTTTTGTGTCCAACATTTCCTTACAATGAGAATTTTCAAAGAAAATTCCTAGTTTAGAACTTTTGCACAGAATAAGTGAAAATATTCTCTGTGTCATGTCCCTTGCATGGCATTTGAACTCCTGTAAAACACTGATATTTGTTCCCAGGTGACATTGGGACTGTTACTTGCCCAGATGGTTGGGTACCGTATATAGATCACTGTTACAAGATCTTCAGGGAGACCAAAGGATGGGAAGAAGCTTTGACCTCTTGTCAGAAGCAAGGGAGTCACCTGGCCAGCATCCAAAGCCTTGAGGAGCACAGCTTTATGGTGTCTCAGCTTGGGTACAGTGAGTGTTTGCAGGGGGTGCTTTTGCCTTTGTCTGTAAGTAAGAAGCACCAGCTAGTTTAATTGAAATATAACAATTGTATTAACATGAAACACTGCAGCCAAAGACATGCAAGGAACCAGAGGTCCAGTGGTGTTAGGCTGGTACAGTGCTTTTCTTTCTGCTTCAAAATGGATGCTACCTTCTGCACTGCAACTTGCAGACTTATTCAACTGTCTTGACTTGTGCTTTGTTTTGCATGAGGATAGGAGGACATCAGTCATGCCAGTGAGAAGCTTTCTTAGTGAAAGGATTATGAAATATAACTTCCACTTTGAAAGAGTGCTTTTTATGGAAAAACAACATATTTGTACTGCTTTCTGTGCATTTGGGGAACTTACAGTGTGGCTCTAAGTCATTCTCCATGCTTTGTGGTCAACCAGCACCTAGAACCGCAAGTTCACAGGTCTCTGCAGAAGTGATGGAAGAAACCTACTAAAGTTTAGCTCTCTACACTGCCAGATGGAAAAGATCAGCAAAGGTAGCAAGGTGGTTTCCAGGCAGCAAGCTGTGAAATTGCCTGGGCTTCCTGAAGAACTGTATTCAGGTCACTGGATCTTACGTGTCAGCATGGTCTTGCCATGGACTTTTTAATATCCCTGGCAGAAAATGAGGAGTCTAGAGGCATGTTGCTAGTTTTTGCCCCTGTTAACTGTTTGGGTTTTTTTTTTTTCATGCTTAGAGGTAGTGAAAACCTTAAATAACTATTGAAAAAAGTGAAAGATATTCAAAACAGAAAAAATTATTTCTTCAGAAAGAGTAATTTGTCAGCTGAGTGTCTGACCATACAAGGAGATATTTTTGGTTTCTTATACTTTTTGATTATCTGGTATCATACCCCAATTTAGTGACCAGTGAAGAAATTGTGAATATGCTTCTGTATCTTTCATTCTCTCTCATTTTTGTGAATGCTGCCAAAATTTACCTTTCAGTTTTCTTTCTTTCTTTTCCTTAAGGATGCCTAAAACCATAGGATCGTATACTGATTTCGGCCAGAAGGAACTCTGGACATCATTTGGTCCAGACTCAGCTTGGAGCAGGGCCAGCCTCAGAGTTAGATCCAGTTACTGACAGCCTTCCCTTGCTGAGTTCTGGATGTTGTTGAAACTCTGATGTTACTTATTGCCTAAAAAATTTGATGTAGGACTGGGGGGCTTGGCTGGGGGGATTTCTCTGCTTTTTTCATTTTGTTGAAAGAAGCTTAAAACATTCACACCTCAAGTTACATAAAAACCAGTATTTTAACATCTGACCAGTGCAACAGAAACTAAAAAGTAACTATTCACACACTTCTATCATACTACCATAGTTTATTAACTTTGGGCTGGTAAGTTACTCTTCTCCCACTGCTATGAGGAAAAGAAGTAAAACTTTTTGATCCACTGCAGGGATTTCATTGCAGCCTAATTTTCCCAAGTATACTGTCTTTATTTTAATATCTATGTGAAAATATTAATTTACAAAACATCATGTAATGCACTAAATAATTTAGTGTTACATAAATTTATGAAAGGGATTATATGTTCTAGAGCTTGAGGGTGCTGTGAAAAGGATGCAGTGGCATAAGAGGTCCTTTCTAGTTCTGTGTTTCTATGGTTTAGAGCCAACAGACAAGCTATGGATTGGGCTGAATGATCGTAAGGTTCAAATGTATTTTGAATGGAGTGATGGTGTGCCAGTGACATACACAAAATGGCACCTGGGAGAGCCATCCACCACAAACAACAGGCCAGAAGACTGTGTACTGATCAAGGGCCAGGTAACATTATTCAATACATATTTTACTTTAATATTGAAACTAACTTCTTAATAAAAGGATAATGTGCCCTGCTATTTCAGCAACTGGCCAGGGCCAGAAAAAGGGATATGGGGACAAAGGATGAGATTAAATATGACCTTTCATTAAAGAAAATAGAAGATAAAATTAGAGCATTACTGCATCACTGATGAAAATTTCTCTTTAAGTTCAACTGAAAGTCACCAATGACGTTATTAGGGCTATAAAAAAGGTCTCTGAATGTAGTTTGAGAACATTCTCCTGCTCCTTTTCCTCTGGTGGGTAATGGTGGCATGCGGGGATCCCTGCTGCCTCTTTTGTGCCTGCTCATTTGCCCATCCCTGCATGGCACAACTGCCTGTGCAGGGCCATGCAGAACAGGTCGGGGACCAGCTCCTTGCACCCTCATCTCTGCTTATGACCATAAGCCATAGCTGTACTACTATAGCCCAGTCTACTATTTCACTGAATGTGAGCAGATTTATTTTTGTTATCAACTAAGGGAAAAGGAAAAAAAAAAGTGTTTCAAAAAGAAAGGAGAAAGAAAATTAATAGTTTTCATTATAAAGAAAGAAATTATTCATCTTAATCTCATTGTTATTTCATTCTTTTTCCTGCCACAGGATGGCTATTGGACAGACTATGTCTGTGAGATGAAAGCTGGCTACATTTGTAAAAGAAAACCTATATCACACATATCTGGAGAAAAGGAAATTACTGGTGCAGGTTGCAGACAAGTAAGTATATAAGAATGGAACATCAATTTTCCATATCAAACAAGTACCTTGTCAGAGAATCATCTAGAATTATTTGAATTATTTATATTATTTACATATAGATTTTTTTGTTTGTTTTATTTACTATGAAGTTTCTCTTTCTCAGTTACTTTAAACTTTAGAAGGCCATTTACAGAAACCGCTTGGAAGGAATCTGTTATTTCACTGCAAAAGGTTTCCAATTCATAATATTCACGATTATTGTGCTTCATTCATTTCAGAATGGTATAGCTCACTTAATACATGATATCACAATTATTTAAAAGTATTATGGAAATCTAAAAATCATGTTACAGGGCTGGAGAAGATATGGGACCTACTGCTATTTTATTGGACATGTTCCAGCAACTTTTTCAGAAGCAAACACCACTTGTGAAGGAGAAAAATCTTACTTAGCCACAGTTGAAAGCAGGTATGATAATGAATTTTCCTTGGCTTTTAAATAGGTAAAGACTGTATGTTCTGAAATATTCCTGGAACTACAGTTCTAACACAATGTCAAATAGCAAATTATCTAAGTTACAGATGAGGTCTCTAGTTAAAGAACAAAAAAGTCTCAATTTTGCTTGTTGATTTATGAGAGTCAGAATCCTATCATAAGGTCCTCTCCTGCAGTCTGAAGCAAGGAAAAGGAGAAAAGAAAGGATTCACCATCAGATTAGACAAGTAGGATTTGGACAAATAATTGTTTTCACTTGCATCTTTATGATCCCTTTTACAGGTATGAACAAGCCTATCTGACTAGCCTTGTCGGTCTCAGGCCTGAGAAATATTTCTGGCTTGGTCTCTCTGATGTGGAGGACCAAGGCACTTTCAGGTGGGCCAATGGTGAAGCTGTCTCCTTCACGCACTGGGATGCAGCAATGCCTGGTAGGTGCTGTGACAGTGGAGGGTGGGCACTCTCTGCGGCCATGGTCCCTATTTGGGTTTGCATTGGCAACATCCTCTGAATTTTATGCCTTAAGCTTTCAGTATATCTTACCAGAACTGGCAGTTCTCAACCCCCATCTTTTAATTTCAAAGGGAACAATTTGAACTGCAGTTTTATATTAGGACATCTGATATATTTACCCATAAGATTAACCTTTTGGCTCATCTTCACAAAGAGATAAACAGGAGTTACAAGCAGTTCCTGAGACTATTCCACACTCATCCCTCCAGTGGTAAAGTTATCCTGGGAGAAGAGTCTGAAACACAGTAACTATAATAAGGATTTTAAGTTAGAATTACAAAATCACAGTATCAGAAATGATCATACCATTATTTTTTCGCTTGTGATGCTAAGAAAACTGCATTCACAGGATCGTACTGTGCAGAAGCACAGAAACCAAGATTTCAAAACGCCATGAGGGAGTCTTCACTCCCCAAGATATACTACATCCCTCCTGGTGATCATTTGTCTGAAAACTTTCTCAAAGCCCTTCAGTGAGGTTATAAAATGTAAAATAAAATAAAAATAATAAAAAATTGCCAGAGACACAGAGTAATAAAACTTCCATAAATGCCATAAGAAGAAAGCTTGCCAGGGAGTCTTTGGTGCCAGCAGATGATCAGAGTATAAAGGGAGCACTTGGAGGTCATTCTGCAATAGTGAAGAAAAATTAGTTTCTTTGCATCTGTGTTCACTGAGGAAGAAAACAGGCTTTCTGTGCTGGAAAGTTTCTTTGTGAGGGTATGATCAGAGAGTCTATTTCAAGCTGAAATACCAGGAGGATAGATTATGGAACAAATAGATGACCTGAAGAATAGCAAGTCAGGACTAAGCATAGCTGCAAAAGCTTCCAAGAGCTGTAAAGGTTATATTAAGTGAACTGTTCACTTTAACGTGTAACTACCTGCTAAAACTGCCTTGACAACGAAGGGGTGAAAAAAGGCAAATTTGGTGCCAATTTTTAAAATTGTTCCAGGGAGATGTGGGGAAATAGACCAATAAGCCATTGGTAAATTAGCTGAATCTGTAATAAAGAGAAGAATAAAGAAGATACAGTGGGAAAGATATATAAAATTGCTTGTGTAAAAGGAGGTCATGCTCACAGACTTCCTGGAGCTCCCCACAGGAAACAAAAGCATACGAACAAGGGAAATCTATTTTGTGTGGTCTATCTCAATTACCAAAAACCTTTCAGCTAATCTGACCCAATGCAGGAAAGCTCTTACATGAATAAAAATTTTAATCAAAAGGCAGGGAATAGAAGGTGGGCTTTTTTTTTACGGGGGCTGTTTTTAACTGGGGAAGAGTGTTCACCAGCAGAGTCCCATAATGACCTGTGCCAAAGCTCATGCTATTCAACGTATTTACAGACAATCTGGAAAAAGTGAAATAGTGAGGTGAGAAGATTTGCTGATGATACTAAAGTATTTCTCACAGAGAAGATGTGCCTGTGAGAAAATGCAGGATCATCTCGGGAAAATAAGTAACTGAGCATGGTCAGTAAAATGGCAGGTAGACTTTGACGCAGGTAAAGTGATGCTCATAGGAACAAACATGTCTTGAAGTGACATAAAATGATGGACTTATAGCTGGCCATTTCATTTCAGGAGTCAGTTCTTGGTACCATGGTAGACGGGTCCATTAAAACATCAGGTCCCTACTCAGCAGGAATCAAAAAGCAACTAAAATGTTAAGAATACTTAGGAAATGAAGAAAGAACAGAAATAAGCCATTGTATAAGTCCATTGTGTGTATTTGACTGCATCTTCTGTGATGTATTCACCTCTGGTTCCCTCTGAGAGAATATACGAAAATTACAGCAAACAAAACATCACGTGTTAAGCTCCATTCCGTCTCTGTCGAGGTTTGCATGCCTACCCTATGTATGCACTGAAGGTTTTGTTTCCATCTATATGAAAATCACTAGTGACTAAGGCTGTGCTACCTGATATAAAAACAAGCTTCATGTAAGTAGGAGTGAGGTCCTCATGTGAAAACATAGGGATTCACTGTAAAAACAAACAAACAAACCAACAAACCCAAACAAGAAGAAACCCCACAAAAACAAAAACTTACTTTCTACCCATAGAATTAATTATGCATGGCATTCAAAATAAAAAAAGCAGGATCCCAAACTGACCATGACCTCCTCAAGAAGAAAATATTACTCTTTGCCCATGTGAAAAACACGTAAAATATAAGTCCACTATTCAAGTGTTATTGTATGGCAAGAAGCAAATGGCCACTGCTCAAAGATTTTAAATAAGAATTAAACAAATTACATTGTATAAAATATCCAACGTGTTTTTTGTTTCTCATAAAGGAAGTAATCCAGGATGTGTAGCCATGAGAACTGGGACTGCAGCTGGATTATGGGATGTTCTTGACTGTGAGACAAAGCAAAAATATATCTGTAAGCAGTGGGCAAAGGGTGCAACAGCTCCACCTGTTCCAACTACTGCTCTGGTCCCCACATGCCCTGAAGGTTGGGTATCAAACAACCGTAGTAGTTCCTGTTTTAAAGTAAGTGCCTAAACAGTTAAAAGAAGAAGAAAGGCTTTGAACTGCTTGGTTGGAGGGCTGGGGGAGCGGGGGGAAGAACAAAAAAGGAAGAGACATCTTAATTTTGCAATATCTGAGATTGGAATATAACAAAAGAAAAAACAAACCCACAAATATTTCAGTGAATTATCCATAAGAAGAGAGAAACTAAAGAAAGATGAGGTTGAAGGGATTGAACACAAGGGGAGGGAGAAGGACACAGTCACTTTCTGCCCCAGAGGTTGAAAGAATTGGAGCAGAAAATGGAAGAAGAGGAACATAAGTATCAAGTCCCTAGAAAGGCATAAAGAAAAGAGAAAAAAGAAGAAACAAGAAACAACTTAATATTTGCAAAATTTTTGAGAGAACAATGTCAAAATGTTGTATTAAACACTAGAAGCAGCAAAGCTTGGCTGTTAGCATGGCTCTTTATATCAGTTGCGGTCACTAGGTTGTGCAAAGATCCCATATTTATCTGAGGTGTGTGAGAGTTCAGGGAACAAAGTAGAGAAATAGTGAAGTGTATCCACAAGCAGCACAATGCCTAAGGCTGAACCCTGCTAAGATAAGCACATTAGCCCCCAAAATAAAGCATAAGAAGTCACATGAAAGGTTAATTAAACCAGTGCTTATGAAGGACATTTATTAGAGAGTTTCTGATGCAAAGTTACAGATAACTTGGGTTTGAAGTACACTCAGTTATGCCTGAGCAGGCATGCAAAAGGACTTTGAACAAGAAATGAGGGTAATGTGCAAACATTGATTTGGGATCATTTAGAATAGAAGTAAGTGCGAGATGTTAATGTTTCTTAACACTTTATTGAATTAATGAGTTTTATTATGGGTTGGGGTCCCCCCCCGCCCATTTCTTTCAAACTCAGTTGGAATGCTATTTACTTGGGCTCTTTTATCTCCAAATAATCATTTTTAGCTTTGGTCAAACTTGTGCTTATGGTCTGTTAAACTACCAAAATGTTAGACATCATATTGCAATGTAAAGTGAGAGTTATAAACAAGCAAGTGGTCATTCTTTTGCCTGTATCTTCAGACCCCTCCCAAGCCACCTTGCCTCTCCACGACAACCACTCTCGTTTCCCTTCATCTGGAAGGTGGCCTGGCCCTCCTCCAGGTAAAACAAGTTAAAGGGACTTGTATTCCCTTCTAGAAATTTCTTCCCTTTGTCACCACACTAACTAGCTAGACAACTCTAGTGCAAAAATTTTATCAACAGAGTAATTAATACTATTTCTCGTATTGATTTTTACTTGGCTTGTATGAAACCTCATTTATGGGTGAGTGAGACTATAATTCTTTATTTTAATGTAACATACATAATATGTTTCAAAGTAATTTCTCCACAGTGTTTCTACAGGTCAAATATTAAAAAGAAATCATGGCTTGAAGCTCGAAACTTTTGTAGACAAATAGGAGGGGATCTGGCCACCATTAACAGTAAAGAGGAGATGCCATTACTAATAACAGCAACGTAGTGAGTATCTGCTATATGTTTATCTTACCAGATTTAAGAGACTTTTCATATGAACAATTATGAATGCTCTTAGATTATTTCTGAACCATATGGATTCCTCAAAAGCCAAAAACCTGTGATACTTTGAAATTTTATCTATTCATAAATATTTTTAACTGTTTCATGGGGAAAAAAGGGTTGTTTATATCCAGGAAATTTAAAAAAAAAACAAACAGTATAATGATTGCTAGATATAACTTAGAAATAGATGAAATTGTGGGTGGTGTTATTTTTAGTGGGGTAGAAAACATGACTAATATATTTACTTTCGACTCACCTTGAAGTAGTCAATGCTAAGGTAATGTTCTGAATCTGTGAAGGCCTTTCCTAAGAAAACAGAACATAGAGGAAATACAGGATCAGTACTACTAATAAGTCCGATAAATAAGCCATTGCCATTGAGCCATAGAAATATTAGATATTTCTATGAAGAACATATGCATCTGTATGCCCTTCACTAAAGGTAATAAGGTAATTATTACAATTTCACTGCACTTTACAGTGTGCTCTAGAAAGTTTAATGATGTGTTTCTGGATGTTTTTTGTGTTGATATTTACTCACTGCTCTGCCTTTTAATTTCTGTTAGTGCCACAGCCTGTAGCTTTCGAAGAGTTTGGCTGGGTATTTTTTCCTTGAATCCAGATGAAGGATTTGCCTGGAGTGATGGCTCTCCAGTGAGTACTTTAATTTTTCATCAAATTTGTTTGCTTAAGAAGTTTTGGGGTTTGTACATGTACTTTTTGTGTTTTTACTGCTATCCTCATCAAAGAAAATACTAATCCTGCAAACATTTACATGTCTGTTAACCTTTACTATCATGAGTAAAATCATGGCAACACATTTGAATACATGAAAATCATCTGTATCTCATCAGGATCTGTAGCCTTCTGCACAGCACTCCAACATATTTTCTTTTCCAAGAACATAATATGAACACATAATGTCAGAACATAAAAAATTTTCATACTGGATCTTGTATCCTGCCTCTGGCAGTAGCCAGAAGCATCTTAAGAGCTAACCAAACAGCAAGCATAATTCCCAGTATAGTCCTGCATCCACCAGTAAGAGATGGCTCAGGGTCTTTCAGAACTGGATCTCAGATCTGTAACCTTAATTAATTTATTTCCATTAATTTATCCAGTCATCTCTTGAGCCCATGTAAATATCCACAGATGTGTGAAATGTTCTTGCAGGATTCCACTGCTTATTATCCTCCCTTTACTCCTACTCTCTATTACCTATTTTTTAACCCAAGCTTTCCCTATATTTGCACTTCTTTTTAGCGACAGAATAAATCTTTCAGACAAAACCAGTTTGCTTCTGTTTGCCAACTACTGAAACAGATGAAAAGAGTAACAAAGATGATTTCTCCTACAGGTTAGGTACACAAACTGGAATGATAGTCCAAGAAATTCAGGAGGACGCAAGTTCTGTGGCGTACTCGATGGTGGGACTTTTTCTAAGCGATGGTTTCTTTCAGTCTGTGAAGTACAGCTTGACTGGGTTTGCCAAATAAAAAAAGGTAGATTTATTCTTCTCTTTAAGCAAGAAGCTTAAATAACTTTATAACTAGTTGCTTTCTAATATAAGTTGCTGGAGAAAGACACAAAATTTTGAAGAACTACTTTTTCCAAATGGAGGTCAAGAGCACTGGGTAACATAATAAAGGCCAGGATTTTTCAATGATAGATGATGAGAATAAATACATTCATTTCTTCATGTAAAATAGGATGTATAAGTAATCCATGTGTTTGAAAGGGTTTCATAGATTGCAAACGTTTTTAATATTTAAAAGTTTTTTTAATATTTGTATTTTTGTAATATAGGAAGTAAGGAGTTGTGAATTCCATACAATATTGTTTTTTACACTAACACAGGTAAAGCTAAAAAACAAATATAATATGTTTGTACACCAAAGGTTTAGTGGTGCTCCAAGTTCTTCCTTAACACTATTTAGGATTCAAGTGCTTTTAGAAAAGCCGTGGTTCAAAGCAGTGGCATTTTTTTTTTTTCCTATCAGAACCAGAAATAGCTCACGGTCAGTATATTTATTCATATTTCCTTTTGCTTATAAATATTTGGGACTGAGAGAATTTTTTGATAGAGCTAAGGCAAGTGGAAGTTTTATCCCTCTTGATAAGACCCCTCTGGAGAATTATGGAATGCCTTCTGATGGATCAATAAAGGGGCTGTAAAACCAAAGTTTAAAGTGTTTCAGATAAATCTACTGTGACTTACAGACTGGAAGAGCAATTTTCCTTTACATTCCTCTGCACAGGAATGGAATCCAGCCAAAGCTATGACTTTGCTGACATGAAGCACAACTTATGATACAAAATTATAAGTAGATAGTCATGCGTATTGCATAATGTGTAGCTAAAATGTGTGGTTAAGCCTGCTTTCTAGTCAATGGCAAAGGAGTGCAGAATCCTGCTCTGTTCCTCACTCTGCTCTTTGCAGTCAGTCACAAGCTACATCATAAAATGCACTATGGAGATGCATCACACCTTCTATTCTCTTGTTTTGCAGGAGTGCCATTAAAACCTGAACCAACTGACACGTATGGTAGGATTTTCTGTATATTTATTCCTCTTGTTCATTATTTTTTATCAAAATCATTATTCTAAAATGAGCTTTTGGGTTCTACGGATATTTAAGGCTATTTTATTTATCTTCCAGCATATAAAACCACTGTGGATGGATGGGTCATATATGAAGATAAGTTATACTACATCAGCAAAGAATATGTCTCTATGGAAAAAGCCCAAGAGTTTTGCAGGATGAATTCTGCAGACCTGGCTGTTGTTAATAGTAACAATGAGAGAAGGTTTCTACAGAGAGCACTAAAAACAAATGTAAGAATCATTATAAACAGACAGCCTAAAGTAGAAATGCTTTTGAGAATCTGCTTGCAAAACTTGAATTGTCTCAGAAATAGAGTCATCAGCATTTTCCCTAATGAAATCCACATGAGATAAGAGCTATGAAATTCCCCTCAAATGCGCCCTTTGGTCCCATGGGGTTTGGCCTTTCCTGCTCTGTGCCAGCTGTGCTGAGGTGGTGAGGCAGGCTGGTGGGAAGAGCGATGTGGGAAGGTGCTAGCTGTGCTGGGCGAAGTAGCTGGTGTGAGAGAGAGCCTTGAGGTTGGCATTAAATGGTGCTGCAGTCCTGGAGGGAGAATAGAAAGACATGTACCAATTTCTGACTCAAGAGCTGCTTCTCTCCTACCCCATCCTAAGGGCCCTCAGCACTGCAGGACTCCACTCTGATGCTCTGGATAAAAACCTGACTTCTGTGCCTGAGTTTGTAAACACATCGCTGTGCTTAACTGTAAGCACGTGCTTTACTGCTGTTGACTTCTGTGACTACTCTGTGAACCTAATCAAGGGTATATCCATTTCTGCTTGTTTTACTTCAAATATATTTTCATAAATTAAAATAGTATCTTTCTGTCTTAGGAGGAATCCTGGAGTCAGTCAAGAGGATACTTCATTGGCCTAAAAGTGAGTCTTGATAAAAAGTTTAGGTAAGTTAAGATGATCACTGCAGCTCATAACACATAGAAACAAATACAGTATTGTATGTAGCTGGAGGTACTAAATGTGTTATTTTTAAGGACTGAAGGCAGTTCCACATAACGAGTACCAAGCAGAACAGAATAGTCCTAGAATATTCTAAAGTCCAATAGTTTTACCCAAAAAGAAATAGAAAAATAACCTTCTTTTTTTTTTTTTTTCTGAGTAAACACTTACCCAAAGAAAGGTTTGGCAGCTGTACTCTCCATACACACTTTCTCAAGTGTAGGGGATAGCGGTCGGAAGATCATGCGATGTAACGGAAAGAACAGGGGCCTCCCCTTTGACATGTGTATTCCTACCCCTCGTGATGTATAGCTTATGAGCGGTAACGAAAGGCAGCGGAGTATATATTGCTATGCAACCTATTAATAAACGCCATTTGTAGCATCCTCATATTGGTGTCAGTGCTCATTGGCCCGGAGGTGGGGTGTGAGGCTTCTGTGCTACCTCAGCCGAAGGTGGTCGGTTGCAAGAGACGCAACACTCAAGTTCCTTTTTCAAGTTTACAAAGATTTGAATTTAACCTTTCTATTTTAATGCTGCTGTTGAGTGTCTGTAAATCACTAACCTTGGAAAAGGCAGAAAAGGAGTGGGGAGAGACATCGGTAGTGACTGAGTTGGCGCATGATTCTAACCTCCTGATTTAGGACACAAATTAGGGAGACAGGGCATTGCTTGGATCCAGTGTGCACCTCCTTTTGACGTCAAGTGTATCAGCAGCAGCAAGAGATAGATGAGGGAGCTGAACTTGTTTCCTACTTCAGGCTGAGTGACCTAAATTCTGGAATATTGATTAAAATGTAGTGTTAATCTCTTCTTACTTCAATAATAATATATTAAAGTAAAAAACATGTAAGCATAAAGAAAAAATATAAATTTTGATACTTCAGAAAGGGTGGTTTTAAAACTGACAGAATGTCTATCAGTTTCCAGACACAAGACTGAAATTGAAATAACTTATGGAGATATACCTCTTCAGGGTAAAATCCACAGAAAAGTATTTTTGTCTTTGTTTGCATCTATGAAAACATCAGGAATGCTCAGACCAAGAAGCATAATANCATATGGTATGGAATGGCCCTTTGGCCAGTTTGGGTCAGCTGTCCTGCCTGCATTCCCTCCCAGCTTCTTGTGCACCTGGCAGAGCATGGGAAGCTAAAATGTCCTTGCCTAGTGTAAACACTACTGAGCAACAACTAAAACATCAGTGTGTTATCTGCATTGTTCTCATACTAAGTCCAAAACCACAGCACTGTAGCAGCTACTAGGAAGAAAACAAACTCTGAATTAAGCTGAAACCAGGACACTAAGTGATACAATGAAATCCATTAAGATAATGAAAACTTTTATTATGTTATGGCTAACTGAAAATAGTTTCTGTTATTAAAAGATGTCTGATCAATCCTGCCTGTCAATGGAAAACACACTTGGTGTTTTCTTTTTCTGTTTTCCAACCAGTAATGTTTTACATAATTTTTTTCAAATCAGAATACTCAGTTAAGGAGAAGAAAACCTGTGACAGTCCTTCCAGTTTTAGCCAGTTCGCTTTAATGTTTATGGACCTTCTTAACTGTGAGATGATAATTAGGATTCTCATCTCACAACTCAAGTGTATTAATTAATAACTATTTGTATATCTTTTCTTTCAGCTGGATAGATGGGACTCCAGTAACCTATGTGGCCTGGGCTCCTAATGAACCCAACTTTGCAAATAATGAGGAAAATTGTGTGATAATGTTGTCAGAGCAAGGTAAGTAACAAGGCCGAACTACTAGATTTTACTTGTCTCTGCTTGGATGATGCCATCCAGCTTCTGCTGTCAGCTGTCACACAATCTTTTATGGCTGTTTTCTGCAATTTCTTTCCCATGACAAGCCAACAAGATGCAGTAACTGGTGTAACCACCAGTCATGGAAGAGTCTATGTCCTTAGAATTTGGGAGATTTCAGTACCATGTGTAATTTAATGCAGATGTCTTTGGATTTATAAGATTGATACTGCACCTTTTAATAGTGCTTTTCACTACTTCTCTAAGTAAAAAGTTGAGTGGGGTCTGTCTTTGCTCCTAAGAACTTAAGAAAACATTTATGACAGCTACAGGAAATAGTGGGGTTGAAGGTACAAGCCTATGAGGAGAGGAGAGAGGCAAATACATCTAATGACCTAAGACTGTCTTACATGCTTATAAGTACTCTTAAATGTAAATATCTTGCAAATCCTAGAGCTAATTTTTCATCTTGGTTGTATTTCTGTAACTTAGCTGAGGCTAATGGGAATTCAGTAATATATGTATAGGGAAATCAATCTCTCAATTTATGTTTTATAAAGAATCCACTGAGCAATCCCACCTGAAATTCTGCCTCTATATGAAGACACCAAGAACAAGATTCACCTTTCTAAACATACACATCTGGTCTGATTGAGATGCATCCCTCCTTCTTTAGTTGTTGATCCAGAAAGGGGCAGCTATCCCACCATTCCCTGCCATATCTACCAGCTCTGCATAGATGGCTCAGCATTCCTGAGCTTGTCTCAGATGATGCTGGAAGTTTACATGTGGGCAACGGAATTTGACCATAAGGGAAACATTAAGCTTGAGTGGACAAAAAAATGTAGCTGATGTGAACTAGACCTCTGACATCTCATTATGGTCAAATGGAGATCTCCCATACACAGCCAGTGCTGCCTGAAGAGCAATTCAGTTTACTGTAGCGCAGTATTCAGTTGCTTATATGCAGGTGACAGTAGCCACCAGTGATGTCCTAGAGTTAGCCCACCTGACTGTAAGTTTCCCACAGAAATGGTGCCATATCTGTCAGCTCTCTGCAGGTACCTTACCCAGCCTCTCAAACGGCGCTGAGCACCTCTGTTTAGACAAATGAATCTTGTCCTAGCAATCTATTGACTATAATAGTAGCTTAGAAACCTAGTGTATATCTTGCCAAGTGAAATGAGGTATTTTAATCTGCAAACTGAATCCCTAGATAACGTTATATTAACTTGAGATGCTGGCCCCCAGAAGATGGCACATATTTCATAACATATGTTTGAATGCTATATTGTGCCCTTAGATTGATCTGGTATTTCCTGTCTCATCTGTTTCTGATCCATTTTCTTTTCAAATTTGCCTGCTGGCATATTTCCCCTGCTGCCTGCAATGTGCTGATGCCATAGCTTGAACAAATCATAAAAAGGTACACAGACTGTGGAGAACCCTGGATGAGGAGCAGAAGTGTCAGGCAGTCCAAATTAAGCACAAGGGGCTACAGCTGAGCTACTATTAGAGCTTCAACTGCTTCATTTAAAGCTGCCATGGTTACTTTGCCTTCAGATCAAGCTGCAACCTGAAATATAAAATAGAGAACATTGTTGTCTTCTAAAAAAAAAAAAAAAAGGTCATTTTTTTCCTCATCCTCTTTCTCTTGTAATTCTCCTATTCAGACTCTTTGATGGATAGGGGTGGGGAGGGTGGAGAAAGTAGAATGAAGTTAATTGATGACCAGAGCATTTCTTCTGAGCCACTGGCTCTTTCTTCCCAGTCCTTTCTTCTTTTGTCAATTGCCAGAAGGTAGCCCTGTAACTAACAGTGCTGAGTAGCTACAGTCCATAAACATATTCTGTTTGTAAAAAGTAGTGGAGTGCATAAATGTAGTGCATGACTCTTTTATGGTCTGAAGAGTGGAGATTATCCTCTTTCTAACTCAAAATAAGAAGTGACAAATTATTGTTAAAAATACTATAACATCTTGACTTGTTTGTTCGATCTAATTATTTTTAGGCTTGTGGAATGATGTAAACTGTGGTTCCTCCAATAAATTTGTATGTGAAAAACATAACAGTTCTATTAATTCAATGTTTGCTTCTCCATTGCCTCCTGGAGGTTGTCCAGAAAGTTGGTTTTTCTTTAACAACAAGGTATGTCAACATGTATCTTAAGTAAACTGTTTAAAGCAGAACTGAAAAAAAAAGAACTGAAAAAAAATATGGTTTTTATGATTATAAAATAAACTTGGAGAGTAATTATCCAGTCAGAATATGCTGGCTGGATGGTTGGGCGTTTTTGGAGGTGACTATAGGCATTTAACTTTGCAGAGAAATACAGTAAAAATAGAAGTATGCTGAATAAATTTCAGAGAACATAGTTCGCACAGGCTTAAAATACCTTGTTACTATTTAAGAAAACCCCTCCTCTCCTCTTTTAGGTATTTATGTTGGAAACTGAAATTTGTAATTGATAGTCTTGAAAAAAAAAAAAAGTCCTTCAGGTGGAATGATTTAGAGAGAACATATTTGAGTAATCCCTTTGGCTTGTACAGGTTTCCCAGAGATTTGAGTTCAGAAAAATGATGCCAAATTACAATTGTTTTGAGTATAGTTTTACATTCAGACATGGTCTGGAAGTCTTCATTGCTGTAATAGGAGAATTTGTACCAATTTAAGTTGAAGCTCCATTTGCCAAAGGTTATTTTGTCTACTTTATATACACTGCTCTACTATCGCATCCTCAGAATGCTAGGTCAGTGTGTCAAAGGATATTTCATACACTTTGGTGGGATGAACAGTTGTAACCACAGTCATTGGAAGAGGGACAAGGCACACTAGAGATCATTCCTGCAGCTGTGTAACCCAAAGCCATATTTGCTTGGTTTTAAATGACCCCGCTGTTATTGCAGGAAGCAGGAAGATAAAAATGTGAAAAGGGATTATGTACTTGACATCATTATAGTCAGTTCAGATGATACTAGACTCCTGGATTACACTTCGTGCAATGAGAGGGGCCAAGCATCTACCTGGGTAGACATACATATTTTCTACTCTTGAGCTTTGTCACTTATTCTAGCCCTGATTTCTTTTTCTGGTTAGAAATGTACATAGCTAGTTGATATTAGTCACATAAAACAGTTTCCATCTTGCTAGTTTGAATTAAGAGCTTGCTTTTCTTCCAGTGTTTCAAAATATTTGCTTCCAATATAACAAGAAAGCTCATGTGGCATGCTGCACGAGACGCTTGTATTGATTTGGGAGGAAACCTGGCTACCATACCAAATGAACAAGTGCAAGGTACATATACGGGCTCTACTGAAAGAGGAAAATATTAATCTCTCACTAAATAAACTGCTGTATTCTCCAAAATAGGTTATGGGATTATCTGCTGAAAATTGCTTATTAGCAAGGTCAGTTTATGCTTTGTTTTAACTCCAAAGTGTGAAAGAATAGCTAAATTTTTACATATAAGAAATAAAGTGTGTGTTTCTAGTTATTTCGGTTGGTCAGCTTTCATGAAACTTCTAGTCTATTTTGAGTGTGCCTGCACAGATCCTTCAAACTGACAGACGTCTGTATTTTCTGTTTCTCTTCCTGGCAATATGATTTGCTGGAACACTACATGTGCATACGCAGTGGGGAAGGGGACATTATCTAATTTGTTCCAGAGCTTTCTTTTTGTCTGTTTTTAAAACCTTAATGCTTGTGTAATATATGTTCCTACAGATCCTTATCTAAACATTTAGGTAAAGGCAGATGGGCTCTGTAGTGGGAAATATCCTTTTAATACGGCAACAGTTCTGGGCTTTTGCATATTTTTGCTGTTTTGGGTAAGTCATGATGTGCTTTTCTTAATGAGAAATCTTTGCTTCCCTCCAGCTTTCCTCTTCTATCATTTAAAGGATGCCACCTCTAATGTTTGGATTGGGATGAATGATATCAATGAAGAGTCCACTTTTCTTTGGACAGATGGAAGCACTGTTTCCTACACCAACTGGGTTAATGGTGCACCAGAACAGGAACAAAGCTACTTTGACTATTATGACTTTGAAATGTTGACAGATAACACTGTAGAGGTACAGAAAATTTAAGTAACCTGTATATCTTAGGCAGCTAGATGATTTTCGTAAAAGGGAAGTTACAGCAACAATAACAAGATGCTGAAACAAGTCCTTTGTAAGCAGAACGGGGCTTAGCAAATCACCTGATAATGATTCCAAATACACTAAAAGTGTTTGGCGGAGGTTCTGAAGACGAGAGACCTTGTGCTTTCCACCTGACCTATTACAAAATACCTGTTCTGTAAAACAAGCCTGGAGAGGACTATATTACATCAAGTCCCCCACAAACTGCATTATCACAAATGTTAAAGTTGCAACNCAGGGAGGTGGTGGAGTCCCCATCCCTGGAGGTATTCAAAAAACGTGTGGATGTGGCACTTCAGGACATGGTTTAGTAGACATGGTGTTTTGGGTTGATGGTTGGACTAGATGATCTTAGAGGTCTTTTCCAAACTTAATGATTCTATGATTCTATGAACATCAAACATAGAAAAGTTATGATAAACCAAAACAAAGGTTGTTGGTGCAACATGAATTAGTCTATGTATATGTCCCATTCCTGGCCAATGTGCTCCCACACTGCTTTACTAGTTTCTGATGGTACAAAAGATATCTTCAATAAAAGGGCTATTTCTCTGCTGAAATTCAATCTCTTTTCCAAAGTATGTAAACATGCAGTTTCTGAGGAAATGATAGGCAGCTAGTCACCAGAGATTTTTAACACCTACCATCAGCCAACCTGCTTATGACTAAAACTTGTTTAAATCAGGATAAAAGAGAAACCCGGATGACGTGCAGAAAGACGATCATGGCCAGTCTTGAAACTGGGGACCCATGAAGGAAATCCTGAAGCAATTAAACATAAGGAAGTAAAGGGAAAAATTGGCTGTTACTAAAGAATTCTGATAGTGATAACTGGATAATGACCAGAAACAACTGGTAAAGAGTACCTGGTTTCTGCAAGATGGTCTGCTTCAGATAGGATTTATCCAGACTAGTGCTTTTAATGATAGTTCTTATACTGTTTCTCTCATTGATGGAAATGTTTTGAAGCAGCTCTACATAATTGTAAACCATAACTGAGAAGACATATATAGGTACCCTAGTCATTTCTGTAGTCATTAAAGGATTCTTAATAAAACTGGTAAGATTATTTTTATAGACCTTTTTTTTCAGACCTTGACTGGTATCAGCGGAAGCCTGGTTCAAATTTAAGGGGTTACTAATAAATACCAGGTCAAGCTGTTTGGCAGACACCTAGGAGATTTGTACTAATTACATAGGTGCTCAATGAGCTCCTCTCCTCTTTTCTCTGCCATCAGGCTTGCACTAGGAGTATAGGAGCTTCAGCTCACACCTCCTGTTTGCCTTTTGTAATGGCTCTGTATCTTCCACTCTCCTTCAGACAGATTGTGTCTTCATCGTCAAGTCAGATGGAAAATGGAGAGATGATAGCTGTGACAACGAGAGAGGCTATATATGCCAGATGAATTCACGTGAGTTCTCTTTAACCCAGTCTCCTAAATAGAAAAAGTATCTCCATTAGATAAGATGAATATATAAGCTGATGTGATTTCTTTCAGGTTTGAGTGTCATTCTGAGTCTGTCAGGCTTTCAGAGGTCTACCAGTCTTAAGGCTGTACTACTTTTAAAGTACAATTTGTTCCACAAAAATTGCTGGAGAGGAACCACTATCTTAACTGGGGTTTTGTACCTAAATAATGAATAATACTAGAGAATAATAAATGGAAATGGATTTCTTCTCAGTGAAACTTGAGGCTTTTAGGCATCCTCTTTAAGTGCAGTGTAAAACCATGCTCTTGCAGTGATCTCCCCATACTCTTTGCTGTCTCCGAGCAGAGCATTTAATCCTCTTAATATTTCTACTGAATATCCTATGATGTCTATTAAAATGTATGGCCTCTTGGCTGTGTCTTTATTGTAGAAGAATATTGATTTATTTATTTTTTTTACACCAAAATGAGTAATGAATGTTGACTCTCCTGCTGTAGAACTGTAATTACGCAAATCCCTGCTGCCCAGCCATATAATGGAAGCGAAGAAGACAAAGCACAGATAACAAAACAGTTTTGCCTCACCTTTTTTACAGTATTAGTAAAAACTATTCCCCCCACTTCAGTCAGCTCCTGCAGGCTGTTCACTCTCAGCACAGCTAAGTTGTTTGTAAGAACCCCCTCTCCCTGCACAGCAAACATACAGTTTTAGGGAGGCATTTTTAGTTTTCTTAATCCCATTTACAGCTCTACTGAATACATTTACATTCTCAAGGGTGGAAATATGCACTGCCTGTCCCAAATGTGCAGGCAACGTTCAGGCAGCCCTTACAGACAGGCTAACGACTGAGTCAACAGCGAGGGGTGATCAATTAACATAAAGTATCAAAGTTTCAGGTTGTGGCAACAGGGTACAACAGTAAATGCCTTAAATGTCTAGCCCTAAGTCCTCTCCACCAGTGATCTGAAATGGGTGTTTCCTCAGATATTTAGTCAAAATATCTTGAAGCACAGGAACTCAAATATCCCATTTATGAATCTTAGTCTGCACTAGTCAGGCCTTTAGCAAGTATACAGTCTAGTTCAAGGCATCCAGGATTTCACTCTGCTTTTTACATTAACAAATTTGGTTCATGTTTTCCTACAAGTTTCTTTTGGGTTTGTTTGGTTTGGTTTGGTTTTGGGGTTTCTTTTTTTTCATTTGTTTTGTTTTGTTTTGTTTTGTTTTTCCCATTAACAAATTGTTCGTGAGCTTAAATAAAGATTTCGTCTTATTGTTAATACTCGACCTTTTCCATGCTAGAGATGAGTGGTGTGTTGTAAATTCATGCATTTGGTTCTCCCTCCATAGTTACCATGCAGTTTGAAGTACCAACAACAAATCCATCCTCTGGTTTTGCCCGTTATGGCGACAGTAGCTATTCAATCATCTCATCTGAAATGCAATGGGAAGAGGCCAGAAAAAATTGTCAAGACAAATCTGCAGAACTTGCCAGCATTTCAGATGCCTACATCCATTCATTCCTGTGGATCCAGATACTGAAATATGGAAAACCCGTATGGATCGGCCTTAACAGCAATATGGTAAGTGCTGGGCAGATGGGAGGTACAGGTGCTTGGTGAGATCTCTTCCTCTTTATAGACCTGCTGGATGCCCAATTTATAACAGTGCTGAAACAACTGTACTCTAAATGGCTTTACTGTGTATATGCATAGATTTCTAGTGGTCCTGTTAGTGTTACTCAAAGACTTTCATGCACCAAATGGAGTGAAAGTCACAGAAAAGGCTGAGCAGGAAGCAACAGATGAAAGTACAAAACTCTTGAAACATTAAAAGAAATAAAGGTGCAGACTGAGAGTCACAAGCCAGGATGTGCCGCTATTGTGAAGCAACTGTTAACCCTTCTGAAAGTCTAACTCCCTGCTGTGTAGAGGGCTACTTATAACTATTATTATATTAATAAAAGTTATTATGAGTATTAGAGAGGTATTTTAATATTATTTTGACTGCTTAATGTCAAGTAATCTTTACTCAGCAAATAGCTCCCTGTTTTAATTTAAATAAAGCGGAGCAGAGGGGACAAAATCGTCTGCAACTGCTTCTCTTGATACAGGGTTTTCTAAATGACCTAAGATGGACTCATCTGAGTTTCTTTTCTTTTAGATTGGATATTAGGAAAAATTTCTTTACTGAAAGAGTGGTGAGGCATTGGAACCGGCTGCCCAGGGAGGTGGTGGAGTCCCCATCCCTGGAGGTATTCAAAAATCGTGTGGATGTGGCACTTCAGGACATAGTTTAGTAGACATGGTGTTTTGGGTTGATGGTTGGACTAGATGATCTTAGAGGTCTTTTCCAACCTTAATAATGCTATGATTCTATGATTCTTGCCATGTTGTAGAAGTTTGTGTTACTTCAGAAAAACCCTCCAGAAAGCAATGCACTGTTGAACACTGGTCACATGTAGTTCTTGTGCAACTTAGAGTACCCAGTGACATTGCTTAGAAGAGTGAATTAAAACATTTTAAAAAACAGAGCAGCACAGGGCTTTTTTTTACTGAAAAACTCAAATAGACATACAACACTATATTTATGTGTCAGAGGTTTTATGTAAAAAAACTCCGTTACCAGAACTTCTTTGTTTTCAGACTGGCAGCTATTACAAATGGACTGATAACTGGAAAACCAGGTACACAAAATGGGCAGCAGGGGAACCAAAGGAGAAAAATTCTTGTGTCTACCTAGATCTTGATGGTACTTGGAAAACAGCATCCTGCAATGAAAGCTACTTTTCAGTTTGTAAGACATCAGATGGTAAGCAAATGAATGTAAAAATTTTAAAGACACATTCCTAATTCCATTAGTCTGCCTAATCCTAGAGACTTTGCTCTGGCTTGGGCTAAAACCTTCAGGTGAGTATGCTTCAGGATACTATCTACCTCCCTGCAGAATTTGGGGATTTGCTATTGAATGATATATGTATTCAGGCACATGAAAGCCTCTTGTGCAAACCGATATGCCTGCACTGCTTTCATGGTAGTCATAACTGTTTGCATAAGATGAAGCTCTATCTTCAGGGTATTTTGCTCTTTCTGAGATGTCAGCATAAATCACGCTTGAGATTGTGTGCAATATAATTAAGTGCTGGGAATGGGCACTGACTGTGTGAACTGCAGCAACAGGATACATTCACACACATGTCACTGAGCCAAAATACAGGCAAGAGTTCTACTCCCATGCACTATTGCTAGAGCTAAAGCAGTTCTGGTGTGGGTGTAAGAGTTTGGGAATGTGAATGAAACTTTAAAATAAAACTTTAACTCTTTGTAGAGGTACGCAGAGGCATGTTTGCTTGTAGATTTTGTAGAATTGTGTCATTTTCCCTCCTTGAGGTTTTAAGGCTACATAATAGATTCTGTTTCTGACGTGAGATTCAGGATAGATTTTACCACTTGAAGGTGATTTCCAAGTTAAACTTTCCAGCAGTACATTTGGTCTGCATATGCAGTACAAGAACCATAGACTGATAGAAGTGAACTGGAATTGCACACATGACCAAAACCAGAGATTAATTTGGCAGAAGCAGGCTCCACTGATGGCTCCTTTGGATAGAGTGACAACGTACAGAGACCAGGCAGCCATGCAATATGGGACTGTGGTATCAATGATTCATTAGCCTACACCAGCTTTCTGTGTTCTGAGAATGCAAATTTGAGATCTATATCATTCCTCAGGGTTTGCTTTCCTCACAGTACTGCCAAGGCAGTTAGCTAGATGCTGCAGGATGTGACTCGTTTCCTTGTCATAAGAAATGTGATTGGAGAAATAAGGTGTTTCCCGCTCTTGACTGCCAGGACCTCCCTGTTGTCTGGGTGGAGGGCTTGTAGGAATAGTCAGGACTAGAGGTCCAGATAGTTAAAGCCAGGTGAGAGAAATCCCACATTATTTACACACATATGCTACCTCATAGGTCACTTATAATGCAATATCAATCTCATACTATATGGCTTCTTTAGCTATAGCTCCTACTGACCCTGCTCAGCTGCCTGGAGACTGCCCTGAAGCAGCTGAACTCCATGCTTGGATCCCTTATCGTGGCCACTGCTACTACCTCGAAGCATCAGCTGGGACAAGCTGGGGGCTGGCCTCTCTTGAGTGTGCTCGGTTAGGTGAGAGCCTTCATTATCAATTGACAAGGTTTGCATGAAAATTTATGCAAAGCTCATGTAGAAATATAAAGACATTAATTTAAAAGAATAAATTAGAAATACTTTATTTACCTACCAAGCTATTCTAAATCCGGTGCAATGAAAATAAACAGACACAAGTGACTGTGCAGCATTCTGTCCTCCCAGGGGCTGCAGCCTCCCGAGGTGTAGAGCTTCCCATCAGCTCCTGGCTTCTGGGCCACCATCCTGGGGGCAGTGGTGAGGGGCCACAGCCACTAAGAACCTCCAGTGTTCTGTCCTCTGCAAGAAGGAATGGGGAAGCCAACAGACTAATACTTGCAAAAGTTATTGTTTGTACAGACTTGAAAGAGGAAGTCATTCCAGTAGTTGCTCACGTAGGTTATGGTTATTTGCCTGCTAATACCTTTCAGGTGCTACCTTGGTTTCAGTAGAAAACATGGATGAATCTGACTTTCTGATCCATACAATACAACCACTTGGAAGTAAAGTAGGAGGCTTCTGGATAGGACTTTACCAGAATGTGGATGGTAATGTCTTACTTTCAATATGCAACTGAAAAATGTTTTGCTAATATGAGAAAATTGAGGATAACTGTATTTTTACAAAAAGTAACATGATGTTCTGCTGAAAAATGGGTTACTATTACATTTTTTAAGTACTTTTCTGAGCTAAGGAGTTAAAATATCCATGAGATACATTTTATTTTATTTTATTTTATTTTTACTCTGTATGATGCTCTTCAGGCCAATGGTTGTGGCTCGATGATGCCGTACTGGACTTTGTCAACTGGGAGGAGAAAGAGTTTGGTGCAGAGCATAACTGTGTCGAAATGACTGCACCATCTGGTTATTGGGACAACACTGATTGCTCTTCTGAAAAAGGATTTATCTGCAAAAAACCCAAAGGTAAGTCCTTAGTGACTCAGCCCTTAGTGACAGAGCAGATCTGTTTACTAGTAACTTTTACAGCCCTCCACCACATGTCTAGAAGTAATTTCTGACAGTTTCATTTGGCACATCCCACTTTTCTAAACATTTGTAGTTACCTGTTTTTGCAGACTGCAAGCTCTTCACGTCACTGTTTGCACTTGCATGGGTATATGCAATCGGCACATACCCATGGCAGTAAATCTGTTAATCCCCATTAAAGATTTAGTAAGAACATCCAAATTATATTCCATCCCATATAGTACTAAACGGATAGACTAGATGATCTCAGAGGTCTTTTCCAACCTTAATGATTCTATGATTCTATGAAAATAATAAGGAAGCACTAAAATCCATCCATTGGAATATAAGATGCTCTCGTATGTAACTATGTCCTGCCTTAGTAGGGGACACTGTTGCTTTGTACCTATTCATTTTACATTCTGCTCTGCTTTCATTTCATTTTACAGTTTGCCTTTATAACTTCTCCTCCGGGTAGCAAGTGTGTGTTCAAACTATAATGTAGAAGAGCCAAGAGGAGAAATATTTTCTTGATAATTTAGGGAGTCCTGATTCAGAATGCTTTTTCTTACTTTATAGGAATATCCAATATGTTTAATCCTTCTTCTTTTCTGAGTGTCAAACACCCTCTTCAACAAAAAAGATTTTATAAAGGTCTTTTCTTTCTCTCTTTCTTATGCTTAGGCAAATGGGAAGATTACAGCCTTGATTCAGAGGGCATTTTCTAGGGGAGACATTTAAGACATTTTAACTTAATTGTAACAGCAGAATCCTGCAGAGCTTCCTAAAATGTGCTGTGTGAAATTAATCTCCGGAGTTGTACTCATGTTCATAAAATTAAAATTAATACTTCAGGAAAAACATGAAAAGGTATTTTTGAGTGAACACAGAAAAGAATCAGTACTTGATTGTTGGTAGATACAAAAAGAATATTAAAGTTTTAAATTAATGAATATTATAATTTGGTAATGTTAAATAGGAACATAAAACCTTAGTAATGTATTTTTTGCCTCACTTATGTTGCCTTTTATAACAGACATATATGTTATTAATGTAATCATAATACTTCAAGGGTTTTTGTTCCTGTATAATTTTAGCAAAACAGTCAAACTTATGAGTTCTAATGAAGTGTCATATTATTTCTCTCTGATATTCATTGAAGTCAAGCCAAGTGGGAGTCCTCTACAGCAAAAAGGTAAGGGCTTTCATAGGAAATTAACAAAATTCTAAATACAAGAAGAATTTAAAATGAGTTTTCCCAAAACACCCCCTTTTAAAGAACAAGTCCTGCTGACAGTTACTGGGATGCATGGTTATGAATGACTCAGGGTAATCCCACAGTGCCTTTTATGTGCACACGAGCACTCACCTGTTCTTGATTGACTGGACTGCTGCAGGGCTAACTCTGAGCTGACAAGCTCAGCAGTGACCTAACTTGTGATTGACTTTGAGAACAGGCACAAAGAACTTTAACTAGGCTGTTAAAACCTATGTAGATATAGATTCAAATGTCTTCCATAGGTATATTGTAAATAATGTAACATATAATTATTGTAAAACTAATTTCCAAATAATTAGCATCACATATCCATATCTAAAGCATGCATTTCCATTAAATTCATACAAGCATCCACTACATGCGCTGTATATCACTGTAATCCAGATCCACTAAAGCCATGTTAGCTTTAGCAGCAGAGACCCTGGCTATGGATCAGCAAGAATTCAGGGCTCAGATTTACACTGAACAGACTCCGAGTTCAGGCAGGAGAGAACATCTCCTCCAAGTTTTTCATATTGTATGTGGAATAAAAAATTACTAAGGTTTCTCACAGCTATATGCATCCATTTCAGGCAAGGAAAAGAATGAAAAGACTCACCCACCTGTTCATGTCTCCATTTGGCCACTGATTTTCTTGGCTATTCTCACTCTTCTTGGAGCTGGCATGTCAGTCTATTTCTACAAGAGAAAAAGACAAAACCGGCTATCAACACATTCTGGCAATGAAACACTTCTAAAATGATGTGTCAGTGACTGAAGAATTGGTGAGCATGGGTCCTGTGGCATGTACCAATTCAGAGGAGTAAGTTACTTGCTGAAATTAAAGGATGCATCTGCTAAAAGTCTCTAGCGAGGATATCTGTAATCTTAAATTAAATCCCTTTTCTCTTTTTGCACTAGTGGACTCTTTTGTATCATGCATATTTTACAAAATTGGAGTTACAGATTGATGTTGTAATTTTGTAACAGTCAAGGTGTACTGAAGTGCCTTAGCAAAAACACCAGTGTAAATAACTTGTCAAGAACAAATAAACGTACTGAAAAAGGACTATAAAAGGCAATGAGAATGAATGTTCAATAAAGTATGATTACTATTTAGAACTGTATTCCCATGATTTTGTGGACACTACAAAGAACTCAGAAAATAAAATCTGCCCAACTCTGTTGCAATCTTGAACTCATTTTGTCCTGCGAACTCCACTCCATCAGACTAGCACTTTTATTGTTCCTTATAGTTGTATCCTATTACACTTACTTATAAAATGGTGCTTTATACATTTATCTCAGATAACTTTGGGATAGAAAACCTTGCCATTTTCATTTTCTGCTATGGAAAATACAGCTCATACCAGCAAAAGATATTAAGCTTAGGTCGTAGGTTTTGGTCTTTTTTCAATCTGATAGTATGATTGTTAACTGTAATATGTTCACTAACATGAATTTAAATATTCTCACCTTTGCATTCTTCCTTTTCTTTGTTAATGCTTTGAAATAAATAACGTTTTTATTAGTATAATTTTCAGCTTCAGACTTCCATGTGAATCAAGCGAGAGGAAAAGGGGAAGGGAGGTGCTCCTGTCTGCACAATAACTCTTTTTGTCAATAACAAGGAGGGCTTCTCTCCCTGCCACTTTGAATTCAGCTTGAATAAGCACTAACTTGCCATTTTTAAATGTGAGAAAAAGGAACTGAAAACTAAGGAATGTAGCAGATGATACTGTACTAGGACTCTGCAAGAAGACTAAATTTAAGATGTTAGAAAAACAGTGGAAAGCAGTACAAAATAGCACTTGGATGGGCTGCAAATGTAATTTAGACACTAAACAGGGAAGAGTGCTTAGCAGATAGCCCCAGCAAACAGCTTGCCTTCCCCAGGCTGCACAGAGTCAACTGAGCAAGCTGGAAAGTTGAAAGAAATAATAATGTAAAATAATGACATTTCTTTTCTAGGCACTAGACTAATGTTTTCTTGATGTAAATACAATTAAGAATTTAGCAAACTGGTGAGAACAGGTTATTGCACAAGTGAAATGAAGCACACACGACACTGACCCCCAAAAGTTTATAACCAGCATCAAGCTGGTTGTTCATGTGAAAAGGGCAGCTCTGAAGTGCTCAGTTCTTGTTTTAGCCTAGCCCAGTGTCTGCACTAATTCCACCCCCATCACTCTGCAGCCTTGCGGAGCTGAGTCCTCACAAGCATGCAGTAGCATGCAGTAACACAAGAGAGGGGGCTAAAGCCCAGTTGGGACTGGAGTGCAGCTGGCAGAGGAGGGAACCAGGCAGGAATTGTGTCCTCCAGGTATTTTGCCTTGGGATCCCCTCTGTCAGAGCCATTTCATTTTGTGATTTTGGATGTATCCATAATATGGTTTCATTCAGTAAACTCAGCTTTTATTTCTCTTTTATTTCCCCACTGTCGTCTGTGGCACCACTCAGCTTTACAACTTTGGGCTGCTCTTGCAAGCCTTGCTCACGCTAAGCTCTCCCTGAATGTCACCTGCAAATAGAATAGTTATTATGAAACAATTTATTAAATTCCTACTTTTACTGAAATCCAGCCAGTCTTTTTTCTGAAAATGTTTTTCTCTCTTAGTACTTTTTAACAGTCAACAAGTTTAACCAGTTCTTGCAATAATTTTCCCTAGCACCTTATAAATAAAAGCAAAGATAGTTGCTGCTTATATGACATCTTTTCAGCATCTCTATATATATCACTACTGTTTGACTTCTTGCTTTTTTCAATTTTATCACAACTTCTTTTAATGTCACTGGTGTAAATAAACAGAAGGAACAGTAGAACTTGTCTGCATGTGAATATTTGCCAGCATAGCTTTGCAGCATAGTTGCACAAGAATTGCCATGCCAATGTAAGTCTTCAGATGAGCACTGTGCTCACAGTTTAAAAGGAGCTTTTCCAATGTAGCTTATGTTTGGCTTTGTCCTGGAACACCCTCATTAAGAATTTCTCAGATAGATGAATACATACACTGAATACATTGGAGAACAAGCCTTATGA
>VZTL01049283.1:0-20817 GCA_013400535.1 Scopus umbretta | reverse complement strand
TGTGCTGGCCATATGCGGGCTGCATAACAGCGTTAGAACTGTGAAGAAATAGCCAAGGGACTCGTTTATATCTGTTTTTGCAGATGAGACAATTTAATATGAGGATCCATGGGGTGCATGGCTGTAAATCTTTGACTGAAAATTACACATGGAGACAGAAAGCAATGGAATTATTGCAATACTTTGAGCCTAACAATGAACATCTCAGAGCTCCTACAGCATCAGGACAGGGTGCCAAAGACATAAATCACTAGCCTGAATGAAAATGAAAAAGAAAATGTTTTATTTGTGTAAAAACATGAGAAAGGATGACTTAATTAGAGAACAAAACCCTTGCTATATCCAGTTGATTTATAAGGGGTTTTCTTTTTTTTTTTAATCTATGACACAACAGTATTTTGCATTACATTTCTCTGCAATAAAGGGCATGAGTTATCCTTCACTACCACAGTGAACACAATAATACATCAAAGTGTTTAGGAAAGGTACATTTGATGATACCCCTTAGGTGGTCCATAAAGTAAAACAACACTTACCACCATTTCACTAATCCCATCCTTCCTGCCTCCATAAGTATCTTAAAAGGCAAGCAGGCTCACCAATACCTAAGCACAGCTTTACCAGAAAGAGACTGCTGTGCATCTCCTAGTGCCAAGACAAAACATTTTATGATATTATGCGGAATATTTTACAGAGCTTACAGTACTAATTAATAAATTATGAATTAATATATTTATACAAGATGACCATACCTTTACAGAACAGAAACCTAAATGTCCCTGTTCATTTCAGTCCTGCCCACAAGCCTATTCAGTGATCTGGTCTTTCAAATTCTCCTTGCCTGTGCTCTGTGTCCTCCTGAGGCGGGAGATTGTGTGAGCATAGGGTGTCTTCAAGACCCAGAACTTAATATTCCTATTTCTCTGAGTTCAGGCTATCCACATACCTTGCCCACCCAACAGCAATAAGTCAAGCTCCTTCCAGCCCTCCTTCCTTATCAACACCTTCCTTATCTCACGACAACATTTTAAGGGCAGGTGAGATCAATAAGCCCTTGGGCCAGGCAGCATGCCTAGCTTTCCATGTTGCAGGTGCGTGAGTCTAGGATATCCTCAAAAGTTTTCTCTGCAGAGTTGTGACTGCATTACACTTGAGTCAACACTAAAGGTGATCAACACCTAAGTTCAACAGATGGCAAATCTGGCCTTCATGGGGACAGCAGGTGCAGACAAAGCTTTTGTATTACCATTCTCCAGTAGGGAAAATAAAATTCTCAGATCCCTAATGTGTGAAGCTTTAAAGGCAAGGGTCAAACACCTATCTTAGGCATTATACCACTACACATTATACCCGAAAGCCTCAGTTCCACCTATGTGCTTGCACCACAATCTGTGGCATAAACCTTCGGAAACACCTAAACATAAAACACAAGGTAGAGATGTGTTAGGTGAAATTTAGGTTACCTATATTTGGTGTTGGTCCCCCAAAAGCAGCTTAAGTAATTCAGCCTCTATTGAGGTGACAGAGTTAAGTTTCTCCACAGTGAAAAGTTTACATAATAAACAGAAGCTTGTAGTAACAGCTAGTACTGTTACCTACTAGGATTTAGGCAGCATATGTAACTGAGCAAGGCACGTGTGTGCATCTACCTTCTCCAATGCCAGCCTAGAGGACACATCACTTTTGAAGAAGCAGGAGATGGGAATCAGTTCCTTTTTTAAACTGAATCAAAAACATGCTGTGCTCCTCTCAGAATACTAAACTGCCAGGCTGCCGGCAATTTTCATCTCCGAACCTCCCCCTCCAGGACATGTTAGGCATTTTACGGCTTCTAAAGCAAAATCTTCCCAGAAATATTATCTGAACACAGGTTTTATGGCCCCCCGCAATGAAGTAGTGATTCAGTTGCAGAATAGTAAGGCTTAAACCGCGCTGAAAACACTTCTTTGCATGCACTCTAACACTGCCACCTTGTACTCCATTGTCTTCTCTATTTCTACTTCCTCCCTCCTGTTTTGTCCTTTGACTGAAAGCTCGGGCACAGGCCGCCGTGCTGCTCTCCGTGTATACAGCACCTACTATAACAGGGTCACAGCCTGTGAAATGAATTCCAGTGCACTACAGCACTATAAACAACAACCACCACCAACAGGCCTGTCAGAGCAAATTAACTAAGTATATTTTGATGATGCATGGTTCCCAGTTGCTTCTTAAGCAGTTTCTCTTACTGATTTATGAAATCCAGTTTTCCACAATGAATTAGACGGCTGTTAGTGCAAATTACTGAAATTCTGCTTGACTTACGCAAAACACTTCACGGGCAGATCCTCTGCTGGTGCAAACTAAGAGCTTCAACAGAACAATAAGAACAACAACTTACACCGCCATCTGCCCCTTTATCCCCATAGACCTCAGCCCTCCTCATAAACAATCCAATTGCAAGTGTTTATGACTCGATCCACATTTGTACCTGAAGTCTCAGTCCTGTGGAAAAAAGTATCTATTAGGGTTGGATGTAGTACACTCAGTGAAGTTCTCCATTGTACCTTGACACTGTACATACCTGTAGGTGGTCCTAGTTGGATGGGAGGGTGGAGCTGGGAGAAGGAAGTTTACAACTTCATCTCCACTCCTCTGCTATTGGCAAAGCCATCCATATGTTTCAACCATAAGACAGTATGGATGTATGTATACAGGACCTCATTGGCATTTAGAAGATTTCTCCCAGCAGTAGCTGGTTGCTACAGCTTGGTCTAGACCCGAAGAATTTAAGAAGTTTCCTTGTAACCCCCATGGGAAATAGGCAACTGTGAAAACTGTTGGAATTTCCCGATAACCACAGCGTCCTACCCTGTATCTTAGAATAAACAGTGTTGACAGCATTAGTGCACCAGAAGTAGACTCTATCAGTTTGCTGCAGTAACAGGGAACTTCCATCTACTTTTCACTTTTCCTCATTAGGAGAACTGATACGTGTACCATGAGCTGTTCCAAGTGAGTACATATAGAACAGAGAATATACAGTGAAGCGTGATTATTTCAAAAGCTTATAGCCATTCTTATTGTTTCTTTCATTACACATCCTTATGACAAATACTATAATCAATACTCTATAAAAAGAGACTGAAGAGAGTAATCACACTAAAGTAAGATTTCATGTACTGTATACAATCAAGCAGGGGGAAAAATAATATTTAAAGTATATATCTCTTTGAGCCCACCTTTACCTCAAACTACAGGTAGTCATAAAACTGGCTTCATGACTTTTCTTTTTAAGTCAGTATAGACTCTGGATTGTACTGCCAGAAATACCAATATACAATAACCTCAAATGCACACACTTCATACCTGTCCACTTTTTGTAAAAATAAAAATTCATAAATTAAAAAAAAAATCAGAACTAAGAAATGTATACTACATTATTTTTAGCTAGATCCTCACCACCACCTTTATGGAAGTCTGAAAGGAAGCCTTTAAATATCTGGTGAAAATTATTTTTACACAAGGAACAAGATGTCAGGCTATGAACTCAAAAAAATAAATTCATGCCACCTACCTAACTATATGCTTGCACTTCTTAATCAGCAAAACCCACAGAATTTCAGAAGAGTTTGATTTCCCCATACAATTCTAGAGATAAGTGATCAGTTCAAGTAGCGGCATGTTTAGCCATCATCCGATTGAACGTGGTAACATGAGCTACGGTGACACACCATAACACATTGTCTGTTCTTCCTATCTCATGTATTCAAAACTTGTCAAAACCGTCCTTCAGGACTCCAGGAAACTCCTGCGTATCCATCAGCCAAGCTTGATTAGCCTGTAAAAACAAATGGTGGGGGAGTGGCTGCTACCAAAGACAAGTTCAAAGGCAGGTCAGAAAGCAACAAAGGTCCATATGAAGGAGGATCAGTTGGCTTCAGCTGCTTGCTGTATCATCAAGCAACATGGTAATGTCCCTCTTTCATTAGGACTACATCCAATTCCTCCATAATTTTTTTTCCAAACTAAACTTCAAGAGCCAACTAAAAATATCAAGCAGCAGACCCAGAGCAAGTGAAGCATGACAGTAGCTTCAAATGGACACAAATGCTTACAAACATCACCAACTGTTTCTGGGGGATGAGGGTTGCAGGCCACCAGCTACATCTGGCCAAAGACCAAGAGATGAACAGAGTTGAAAGATGCCTGTAAAGTATCTTGGTATGGCCTCATTGGGAAAGGCATAATAGAAGATGGAAATTTAATGGCTAACAGAGGCCAAGAATAAGAGAGAACAGATACATTCAAACCAGGATCACACTTCTGATCACTTCTAGTTGGCCTAAGCCAGGCAGCTCATCCTGAATTACACACTACTATGGTGCTTCTGGAAAGTCTGAATCCATTCGCTGCTATCTAAGTAATAGTGCCAGACACACTGATTTGCTTGTGCCTTCTGTCAAGCCGTTAAAACATGCTACAGGTCTCAGACCTGGCCCAGGAGGAGAACTTTTATTTGACCACCTGAGCCAGCGAAGGTGGCAGGCAGCGAGTGTGCGCTGATGTGCCTGCTGCAGGGAGAAGTTGAGTCACTGCTCACCATGCCAGCTGGATTCAAACACGAGTTTAATAAACTGGTTCACTGCAGTGATCATGCCTGGTTGCTGCTGGCACGAAATGTTTTCAATCTCTAAATGTCACAGACAGGTTAGTACGGGTTTTGTTCCTCCCCCGCCCCCCCTCCAGTAGGTGAACAGAAATGTGGAAATTCCAGCTACAAAACCCCAGAATGAAAGAGAAGAGAAAAAAGTTACTCCACTTTTTACGTTGTTTGTTGCTGGCATAAACTGGCTCTGTGATTCTAGCTCCACATTAGGAAAGGGAAGCAACAAAAATAAGCCTGTCCTCTGTGGTCAGTTATAATTGCTGAAATCTTGGAATTACTTTCAGTGCAAGTTCATTCTGCAAAGGTTTTCTTGGAATGGGTCAGGGAAATATCAGGCAAGGAAGTAACTTCTTGTCAGACAACCTGAAGAAACATGTCCAGACAAGTGAGATGTAACCAAATCATTGCTTGCCAGGAAAGTTGCATGTAATGCCACTGGAAATCCTCAAGAAATGCATAATCTGTACTGCCTGGTTGTTTGTTAAATTCCTTCTCTAGTGGAGGTTGGTCAATTTTGAACTGTATTGCACTTCAGGAAAAGAACTCATCTCTGGATGGGTATAAATGCTATTTAGACCTCGTTCAGAGCTTTTTAACCAGATCTCAATGTAATACTGGTAAACATTCATCTTCTTGTATCACAAATAGGAACAACAAGGTCCGCAGCAAGATTTTTGGGAAGAATCTTTGAATCTTAGTGCACTAGTTGATTGTAAAATATGCCTGGGCCTCACTGCTCCCAAAGCTTCCAAAAAGCAAGTTAAAGTCATCCCAAAAAGTCTGTCATCCCCAAATGTTGGCACCCAGTAGCGGAAGGACTTTTATAAAATTCTCGTTTATCTGTTTTGGTATGTCACACAAAAAAAGGCCAATGACAAAGAAAATGAAGGTGAAGGATTATTTTTCATTCCTCAGCCATCAGGTTGCACATGTCTGCTGACCACTGAACTTGTTTTATTTTCAAGGGCAGCAGGGAACAATAACGGTTCTCCAACAGAAAGGGAAATAGAAGACTTACAGAATCACACATTACCCTCCCCAACATCCTTTTAACGATCAAAGGAAAAAAGATAACCACATTTCCATTGTGGATAATGAAATTTGAGATTCAGGTCATCTTCTTGCCTGCTTGTTGGCAGTATTAAGTTAAGGAGCCAGTCCCAATTTCCCACTTCAAACATTTATGCCATATTCAAAGACAATTTATGCTTCACTTATCCTCTCCCATCAAAGAAACAGTACAGATACAAAATGGGCTTTTAGAAATGTGAAGATCATAAAGTTGATCGTATTTAAAAGGAAAGAATGTTTGTATATTTTTCTACATTCTTCCAGCATCTAAATAGGGAAAATGACTTGCTTTGCTCCTGTTCATTCAGGTCAGATGCGTCTCTCAACTAATTTGCCTCACCCGTGGCCTCACTAAAGATTGCCAAGCCTTCATAAGGCTGTTTCTAAGCTTTGAATATTGCCAAGAAAGCAAAACTGCTTCAATATATGCCAGGTATACATTAAGGAACTTGTGTATTATAATATTTGAGTTCTATCTGGAGTTGAGATTCAATAAGGTCTTCTTTCTTTGCAATAAAAGCTATTTCCTTAGAAATAGAAGTATAATTACATGGACAACCAGCAAGTGTAACAAGATAGACAGTTAGGGCCCTTCATAGTGTCATTACCAGACTAGACAGGCATGCAAAACACTATGCTCTGTCTCACAAGGCTCATTATATAAAACCATACAAAAAAACCAAAACAGGACTGAGTCAGCATTTTCTGCCAGGAAAAATATTACACGGCTTACCAGCTACTGAGGACAAGAGACTGTGAATTCAAAGAAAAAGTAAAAATTATGTGATTCAGGATCTAAATGTCTCCTGAAAAAGAGCTGGAGTGGGATGGAGTCAAATGGTTCAGTCAGCTCATGGCAGGATGCATTAGCAGGATTACTGGAGTTGACTTATGCCAGTTCTGTACCTCAGAGTAGGAAATACAACCACATTCACATGCCTGCCTCAGTGCCTTCTTGGACAGCACATCAGACTTTTTAGTGACCTTTTAATTTATCTTTCCTAAACCCATTGGCACATCAAAACTTTAGACTACAATTTCTTTTGTTAATATTACGATAATCCATGATGTTGCTTTTCACAAATGGTTTAGTCTAAACTGATGGCAGTAAATTTTTACCTCACTAAACAGTGTGGGGATTTGGGTGCTGCATTTTAATCAAACAGGCCAACTGTAATCACAGCTCAGAGACAGGCACACAAATTTTGGCTTGAACCAAATGTTATGAACAGAAACATGATGAAAAAACCTCAAGCCCAACATTCTTTTTAATTATTTGCACAAAAAAAATGCACTAACATAATTTCTCTTGTAGAAGCAATTAATTTTTCCCCACTCTACAGATTATGTGAGGTCTGACATATAGTAGGTCCAAAATAACCACCTCTCTAGCAAAATTCCTTCAGAGTTCCCTGATAAGCAAACACTAGTCCAATGACATAACTGAAGTTGTTTTGGCTGGATACTGGTAGCCTGATACTGATTTCACTTTTCTAGAAACTCTGAAAAGCAATGTACTACGTGGTTGGAAATACAGGAGCTTGGGGTGGGACATCAGATTGCATCTCTTCAGCTCTACTGAAGTTTTTAGTGACAATCTAAAGCAGCATTTAGAAGTCATGTGTAATATACATAAAAAACATTATAACTATTTACCTCAGAAAAAAGGCAGATACTTAGGTCACCAAATACCTTCTCTTGATACTTAAAAAAAAAAAAAAAATTGGATATATATTCCAATGTAGAAGCTGACTTACACTGGTAGCAGCTACTCAATACTAGAGAATAATTCCCATAACAGTAAAGCAAGACTTTAGAATACAAATTGGCTGATGAAGTAACAAAAGCAGAATTAGGCTTTGAAGATTCACGAGGACTGCAGACTGGAAATCTAAAGAGCCAGATCTAATTGCAAAGATTTTTAAAACAGTCTCTTGACCCCCTTTTTTTTTTTTCCCCCCCACATGGCTAGATGTGCTNTTTCCTGAAGATGGCTGAACACCCGCCTGCTGATGGGAAGTAATGAATGAATTCCTTGTTTTGCTTTGCTCATGCGTGTGGCTTTTGCTTTACCTATTAAACGGTCTTTATCTCATGAGTTTTCCCACTTCTACTCTTCTGATTCTCTCCCCCTTCCCACCCTGGGGAGGGAGCGAGAGGCTGTGTGGGGCTTAGATGATCGCAACACCAGAGAAGTCACACAGGGCAGGCTCAAATTATTTTATTCTGAAATGTTATTAATCATTCACGATCTTTCTCTTCCTTTGAACGTGAAGTGAAGAGAAATAAGAGCCATGAGTCATGTGCAACGTTTGGAAAACTCAGCTTTTCACAGTCAGGACAGTGATTCAGGTTATACCTGAATTTTCTCCAACATGTTTCTATAACTAGTGAATTTGACCACCAGTAAGTGTAACACACATAATAAAAATACCACGGTCTAACAAACTAAGTGTGAGAGTCAAGTTAAGGAAAATCTGTATTTTAGTCCCTGACTCCTCCTCAAACTTATTCAATTGATGTCTCTGCTTTAGTTTCTCCCTGTGTACCTACATCTAATTATCGTTACCTGCATAACAGTGGTGGTGTTCTGACCAGTGAATCTACAAAATGCTTATGATCAGATCTGCAGAATGATCATGCAAAAGTCTCCTGCAGATAGGTGCAACTACTCCTCCCCCATCACTTGCAATCCTAATTTACACAGCTGCCTCTTGTAAAACACTACCTGGCACATCCACATACATTACAGCAAATTAATCAGTTAGGATTCACCAAGTATTTTTCTTAACAAATTTGTGCATCATTTCTGTAGCACAAATCAGACTGCAGTTGAAAGAAGGCAGAAACTGATTCAGAGACTCCTCCAAAAAGACTAATACCAAGAGAACATGACCTACTTTGGATACCTACACAGAGCATCAGAGATACCGAAAAGGACTGGCCATCTGCACCTGGCAGATGTCCTTAAACAAAGACAGTTAAACTTTTGGGTGCTCCCCACCCCCCTTAAATTTCAGAGATGGACCAAATACAACATTCACTTGGTTCTGGGGTGATCAATTTGTGCAAATGGAAGTACTTTTTATCCAACAAGTGAAAAATAAATGGCTGCATGCCCTTCCATCATTCAAAGGGTTCCAAAGGATACAGGAAACATGCCATTGCCAGTTCAATGACTTCTGCAACTATCACTCTATTGAAATCAATTTTGGGAGGCTTAGCTTTAGACTTTCTTCTCCTACATAATCAGTGACCTTTCCTCTGTTGCGTATCTCAAACCTTTTTCCTATCAGAAGGCTCAGCATTCAAGCAATACCACCTGAGCAGATGAAAGTACTAAAAAAGACAGCAAAAATGGGGAAAACATGAATGTGATTCAGATGCCTTGGCTAGTTTTCTGGATCACAGAAAGCGACAATATGAAACTCTTTCTTCTAAAGCAAATGTGACTTCCAACACTTGTTCACTGCTTTAAATGTAGTATTGTCTATCTACCACAGTGACAATTTCTCACCCTGGTAAAATACTGATTTTTAAATTGAAAACCTTTGTAGTAATTAAGGGTTTAGAGTGCCAGTATGGAATCTTTACTCTTGACTCATTATATTATACCCACACAACATACTTTTTAGTGTGCAAAACACAGAAGAAAATACAAATGTAAAAAAAAAAAAAAGCTACTTTATTATTTATCTGCTGCTGATTAATGCTGACAATTTGCACCATTTGCATCCCCATGGGCCTAATATTTTCAGAGTATTAAACTGAACAGCAAGTTGTGTGACACTTGTCAGTTTACTAGAAAAAAATGACCCATGGATTTCATTATGAAAGAGGAAGGTCATCAAAAGTTACCAAGATTTGATTAAGCCTTCTTGATCAAAAACATACCCCTCCGACCTTTCATTTTCCTGTACTTGCAAGAAAGTTATTCCATACAAAACATTTCTTGCAAATGCTCAAATTTCCTAAAGACTATTGGACTGTTTGTTTTTCTGACTGTAAAGGTAGCAAGCAGCAGTGTTAATGATCTACCTACTTGAAATTTGCATGCAATTACATTGCATAACAAACAGTAGAATGTTAATAAATTATTTCCCTTCTGCCCATCAACAAAGTTACTTTCTGCATATGATTAGTTAGACCTATTTAGACATAGTGTTCTGTAAATTACGTTGTAAATTACCTTACTTCCAGTATCCCCATGCTAGCAGCTCAATGAATATGCAGAGAAGATGTTGCCATTCTCTTTGGTGACATGATATTCCACAGGATTAATTTCCACTATACCTTCATTTTTTGTAGTGATGCGTATGCTAGTAATCACTGCTAATGTTATATTCAATATATTTAGCAAAACTTTTTTGCTAAAACGCTAAGGCAATGAGCAAATACTAAGAAAAGAATGAACACTTAGAAAATGAAAACAAAGCAAACCACGGTCCAGTGAACTCTGGCTTTGCTTTAAACACATTAGCAAATATGTACCTCAGCTCCTCATTTCTCCCACATTTCATAAAGCACTCTTAACCCCTTCCCTTTGGTTGTGGGTGGGAGCTCAGTGCACCGATAAGGTACATTCAAAACCAGACAGCCTTGAATGAGTTAACTTTTCTTCCACAAAGGTGAAGAGTTTTGCTGACCCAGTGCAAGTTGGCTTGAATAAAATTCAATTCTGCTGTAGTCAACAGGAAAGTAGGAAGGAAAATAGGATTTAACAAACAAAGCATAAAAAGTCCACAGCAGGAAATCATTATTTGGGCAATTGTTCACTTTGTTAAGAGACTGGACTGTATTAATATCTATCACGGCATACTGCTGTGTTTGTGGTTTCTCTTTAGTGCCACGTCTAGTCTAATTAGTTACAAAGTGGTCATACAGGCAAGCGAAATCTGCAATTGTGTGAGGTTCCCGAAGAATACAGAATACATATGTCATTGATGCATAATCTGGCACCAGCTTATTCTCGTTAAAGTTTGAGTGGTTGACTAAAATTAAATCAATACTAAAGGAAGCTCAGAATGCCAATAGAAGTGGCTTACAGAAATAGCTCCACTGACCATTACAGCTGCTATGGATTAGGCATGTTAAATGGTTCAGTTCAAGTTGACATTTTTAGTATAGATACACAAAAAACTGCAGCCACATTATTCTGCCTGCATGTTTCAGTTAAAAGCAATCTAGGAACACACATAACATTGTTCCAAGTTACCATTTTACATTTATCAGTTTCAGTCATGCTTCTCACCACAAGAAGGTTAAATTAAAATACATTAAAATAAAATATACATAATAAGATATACATGTGCGTGCGTGTGTGTATATATATACATGACACTGCAGTTAAGAAAGATTTGTAGACAAAAATCCTGTAAACCACTGGGGAAAGCCTGACATTCTACAGGGTTTTATGGATCACAGAGCCTTACTCATACAATGATCATAATAATTATATTATGAAACATAAAAAGCTATCAATAATAAGCAGTGAACAAGGTAACACCAACAATGTTTGTACTGAAACAGTTCCGTAATTTTCATAAGCGTAAGAGCTGTCATAAACCTGTTTCTTTCGTATATCGTGAAGGTTCTGGATACAAAGCAGCATCACAGGCAGAACACTCACCTCATGATCTACCTATATTTTAGCTCCTCTTTTTCCAAGTAAAGGGAAGTATTTCCCTGGCTGCCTGCCTTACTCAAGCTTCTCTGAAGCTACCTTAAAACCTACAACCCTCCTCTAGAAATGAACTTCTGGTTACAAACTACAGGTGGTGGAAGTAAGAAAAGCCTTGCAATACAACACAGCCAAAGGTTTTGTCAGACTCAGACAATATCCATACAGATCCATATGAAGGCAGTAGAGTGATGCCCATTTACTTTAGTCGTGAATGCAATTCAACAGTTTGTACTGAAGAAAGATTTTGATTTACTTGTTTTAGGATGGGAGTGGGGCCCCGCCAAACACTATTTCCAGTACTGCAGAGACTTAAATGGGACACATGTTGAATATATTGCTCTGATCCATTCATTTATTATCTTTTATGGAATTTGCAGGATTTATTAGAGTGACTTTCTTTTAACTATTAACATTTTATCTAGTTCACAGGGCACCAGCTACTCAGAATAAAACTGGAAAAGGTCACTATGCACAGCCAGCTATTGCAAAATGCATCGCATGCATTGCATTTCACTCCTGACACAATAACTCCCCTTTCCCAACCTTGATATTTCAGAAAATGTGGGTATTTTTTTATATCTGACACTTGGTAGGACTATCATTTGCAGGCTTTCACAGAACTATGCTTTGACCACTTTTCAAGGTGTGGGATCAAACCCAGGATCTGGCAAAATTTCTAATCCCCTCTAGAAAAGTCTTGTGCTGAAATGTGGAAAAGTGGTGCAAGGCTCCTTGTAGAAGTTAAGCCCCACGTAATACCACTTTGGGATTAAGCGGATGAGAGACCTGTGTAGGTTACCTATGCCTCCTCTGCTTTTCATCTCTCAGCTCGCCTTACATTTGAAAAGTCTCAACCAAAGCAGCCTTGGGCTTAAGATCTACACAGAACTGGTGGCCCCATTTGCCTCCATAGCTAACGTGGAGGAGATGCACTGGTATGCCTGTTTACCCTCAGCCACAACTTTTCAAAAATAAAGTGCGTTAATATTAACTACATGTGCCTCAGCATGCTGCAGGGCTCCAGTACCCCTGTGGGTTTACTAATCTATCTATCACAATAGTGCAGGAGTTTCCAAACTTTTACACAGATTACTTGATTAGTCTATCAACCATCTATTTATTAAAATTCTGTTTCAAGAAATACCAATTTAAATCTAAAATAATTATTTTCAGTTTTAGTCGCTGCTAATTTGAAATCACTTTCAGGTGTGTACATTAACAGAGATTTTGTTGGAGTTATCTGTAATTTACAGATCCATAAAAGCCCTCACATGAATCTGAGGAATAAGCCAGGTTGCTGGTAATAACCTGGATTTACGGAACAGAATTTGGTCTGCTCATTGTGCATTTATACTGCACTTGTACTGACTGCTTTTTTTGAGATAATCCATTGTAAAACTAACAACCCAATACTGACCTTTACACAAGATTGCAATTCACTGAGGTAATCTTAGGGGTGAGTTACAAAGTATTAAATACTTGGCTTTTACAAATTATTAGCAAGAATGAATGTCATGATTTATTTCAACTTCGGGTACTTGAATACCATCTCAGTGCACTGAATTCTGCTGACAGATGCCATGATATTATTCAGGAAAGAATTTTGTAGGACAAAGTCACAAGATGATGTTTCAAGTTTTGTCAGTCAGGACCCAAGTACTACACATGTAAAACATTAATTCTAATTATTAAAAAGGGAGTATGACACGTAAGTCAAGCCTTATAATGTGGACAAGTAATCTTGTGGTTTTGACACCAGGCTGGCACTCAGGAGATGTGGTCCAGTATAACTAAAACTACACTATGCTTATGGGCCTATCTTTTGAAACATATTCAAGATGTTCCTCTGAAAAATGGTGTCTTGGTTTTCAGCTGGGATAGAGTTAATTTTCTTCCTAGTAGCTGGCATAGTGCTGTCTTTTGGATTTAGTATGAGAATAATACTATATAACACTGATGTTTTAGTTGTTGCTTGGTAGTGCTTACACTAGTCAAGGACTTTTCAGCTTCCCATGCTCTGCCAAGAAGCTGGGAGGGGGCACAGCCAGGACAGCTGACCCAAACTGGCCAAAGGGCTATTCCATACCATATGGCGTCACGCTCAGTACATAAACTGGGGGAGTTGGCCGGGGGGCAGCGATCGCTGCTCGGGGCCGGGCTGGGTGTCAGTCAGCGGGTGGTGAGCGGTTGTATCATTCGTATTTTTCCCTCCCTGGGTTTTGTGTCTCTCTCTTTCATTGTTGGTTTTTTTTTTTCCCATTACAATTATTATTATTATTGTTGTTACCATTATTATTATTGCATTTCAATTATTAAACTGTTGTTATCTCAACCCACGAGTTTTCTTACTTTTACATTTCCAAGTCTCTTCCCATCCCCACGGAGGGGGAGGGGGAGCGACCGGCTGTGTGGTGCTCAGTTGCCAACAGGGGCTAAACCTCAACAAATGGGAATAGTAATATTTTTTTATTCGGGATAAGATTGCCTCTTCTAGTAAGATCTCATTTGCGGTAGCACAATAATAAGATAACCTCAATAAAAACCTATTTGAAAACTTCAGACCACAATCTGCACTGACCTGAATTCAGGAAGTAAAGGGGCACATATAGACATCAGTGACTCTGAAACAAATATGATAATAGAAAGACTGCACTAAGTCCCTGCAAAGTGAAACTTAGGCATATTAAATACAAAACCTAATATGAACATGTAAGGAGAAAGTATCTCCAGCTATTTTATACTCCCTAAATTACGTTACAATCATTTAATGTCTTTCACACTTCTTTAATCCAGCGGCATATGAATTGTATTTGAATGACACACCCAATCAATACTAAGACAGTGTGAGGCTTTTTACTTCTTAGATTCATACAATAACTCTGGATACAACAGTCCAAATCAAATCTCCTGTTCAAAGCAGGATCAACACTGAATTCAGAACAGGTTTCTCAGGGTTTTATCTAATCCATCTAGTCCTGAAACCTCCAAGGAAGGAGATGCCACAGCCTCACTCAGAAACCTGTACCAAAGTTTTACTGTCCTCATCGTGAAAAGATTCCTCCTCCCCTGTCTCCCCTTATGTCAATTTGGAACCTCCTCTCTTTCAATTTACAACCATCGTCTCCTCTCCTCCTGCCTTGCAGCTCTGTGAAGAGTCGGGCTTTTTCTTCTCAAAACCTCCTCCTCAATACTGGCATGCTGCTCTCAGGTCCACCTTGAGCATCCTCTTCTCCAGGCAAAACAAGTCCCATTCCCTCAGCTTCTCCTCACAGAAGTGCTCCAGCTCTCAGCTTTGTAGTCCTCTGCTGAATTCATGCAATCTTATCAACATTTTTCTTGTACTAGAGGGGACCAAAACTGGTACAATATTGCCAATATGCACATTTCCAGGGTTTGTTTTGGTTTGTTTTGTTGGTTTTGTTTGCTTGGGCTTTTTTAATGTAACAATATTTTTGCCCAATTACTTGAGCTAATCTAAATATAGCCATTAACCAAAAATATTAATATAATGGACTACTAGGAAGGATATAAGACCTCATGGCCTGCATTCTGATACTGTTGTGAACCCCTAAGATAAAGAATATTCTTTTTTTGAGTACACAGTTTATTTATGCTTTCTTTTTTACATCAAGATTTGTTATTATTTACTGTTTTAGGAGTGTCTATCTTAACTAATAACTATATTTGGATACCATTTTGTTCAAGTATATTTCAGAAATACTAGATATCCTGCATATACAGAACAAGAATATTTTCTTAGTACTTTTGCTGTTCAAGAAAAAAAATTGTCAGATATAGGTATTAAAATACACATCAACTTCTCATATTCAATTATTTATCATCTCCTCTAACTTACAATATTTGGGGACTAATTCCTGCATCAGCTATAATTATTCTGTTAAACAAAGTACTAAAATCACTCTCAAAAGCCCCCACTAGGGTTCTTTCTCCCTTTGGGCCACATGCAATTTTTCCATCTACCAAGACCATGCTGTACTCAGTCTCCTATATTCACAGTATGGAAAAATCTCTTCCTGCACTAACACTATGAAATTTCATCCTTCTCCATTGCTGTCTTTTAGAAAGCAAGAACCATCATCCTTGTCTTCGTACATCTCAGTCACTGTTTCCTCATTCCCCATTTTTCATTGGAAGCCTTCTGAATATAAAACCTTTTTCAGACTAAAACACCAAAACCCCACAAAATCCTACCAGCCCTGCAGTAACAAAGCTCTCCTTATTTGGTGTCATCTTGATCTTATCTGTTTATCAGTACCTTCAATCTTCTCCCTGAACCAACATAAGCCATTTGAACAAAAAAAAAAAAAAAGCCTTAAATCTTTCTGAAGGGAAAAATAATTATTGCCATGCGTGACTCCCGTTATATACAAACAGCAATGCAACAATTACTCCATTTGTTAGGAAGAGGTTAACATCACTCTGTGGGCTCCTTGTGCAGCTCCAGAAGTTACAAAATGTCTTTGTGTAATGTATCAGCATTCCTGAATTTTTGTGGAACTGGGGGGAGGAGGGGCACGGAAATCAATATTAAAAATCAGGGAGCCAGAGCCTCTACATAAAATACAGTTCTGTTCCTACCACAAAGCTAAGTGTTTTTGATCTTTCTGAACTTCTCAATCATCTGTGACCAAAGAATTCTTCACAATGAATTATGTTTGCCTTCTATGTTAATGAAAAGCCAACATGCATAATTTATAGAAGCTAGGAACCAAACATTAAAAAAAAGCCATAAAAAGCCATAGGAGTCTTTAATGGGAGAGTCCTCACCATCTAAATGGAACTGTTATGCAATATTTTTCTGTCAGATTTATTAGGTTATTTGAATATGTTCGACTTCACAATGACGTTTGTAAAAAAATCCCAAGGAACAAAAACATTGAAAACCAGTAAAAATCAAATGAATTGTCACAAGAAAAACAAGGAGTCTGTAGAAGACTCCATTTTCTTTTAAAGCCATATTAGGCTTAAATCTCAATCATAAATATCTTAAATACAATGTCCCTCTTTCACAAAGATGGATCCTGATATTTTGCTTTCTTTTTTTATGCTGCTACTCCTCAATATGATGACTTCTTGTAAGGAGTGGTGTTCCACCAAAATAACCGTCATCCTCTTTCTATAGTGACAGAGAAAGGTTTCTTCCAGAGGCAGGAATTGAAGAAGCAGTGGAAAATAACATAAAGTCTGAATCCTGAGCCACAAACATTAACAAGAAGCACTTCCATTAGCTTGCACAACTTCAAAGTATATGCAGCTGTATATGTTTTTTAGTGTTGTGTCGTGTTGTATCCATGCCCTCCCCTTCTCCCTGTCCTCCCCCCCCAATAAATGAGATTGTATAGTAAATATTCTATTGGAAAACAAAGGTAGCAATAGAAAATATGTTTCTTCACCCTGTTCCTTCTTTTGGGACATATTATTTGCTTGTTATACAGAACAATAAGCTTTTTCATGTAATGAGCAATAATCATCTCTCATCCTTTTAAAATCAATATACTTCATTTGAGTTTGTCTACATAAGGCAAGATTTTTCATCTACACCACCTTGCAAACCTTGAGCTGCCGCGTTATATAGATAGTTGCTAGACTACCACTCTAAGTGCTAAGCTGTCACTGTAGGTACCATGCCATCTATGGACTTATCTTCTCTGCAGAATTAATCGAGCAATTAATCTGAAGTTGCTCCTACCCTGACTCATGTCTACACAGATGATCTTTCACGTGACAATGCAACTTACTTGAGATGTATTAACACAGATTTCCAGATAAAACAACTGCTTTGTACATCTGAAGAATTAGTTTTCCAAAGTGCCCTCAGTAACTAAATGTCAAGTTAATACAGGCACAAAAAACTTGTGCTAATGGTGCATACAATATTCTCATTTACCTCACTATGCCCCTGAAAATACTTAACTTGCATCCAAATGACTTTTAATATGAAAAAGGATATTCACAGAATATAAATTTTAGATCTTAACCAAAACGTTCAACTAATAGTAAGTTTGAAGGTACGTATTGGGAAAGCATTAACAAACTATCAATAACACAATCTTATTCTCTGCTGATGCAAATTAGTGACAACAATTATGAGTGATGTTAAATAACATTAGACAGATTACGTACTACTTGTGTAAGCAGAGAAATTAAATAGTTTCTACTTTGAAAACAATTCAAGAGCTGTATCTCATTCCCAAGGAAAGCCTGATCAGGCCAAAGCGTTTGACAGGTGAGCTGGTTTGACAGCACAAAACACCACCTACCTACAATAAAAACTGAATCACCAGTGCAGTTGGGAAAGAGCTCTTTTGAACAATCCAATCCCCCACTTCTTAAAAATCAGTAATTGAGAAATTTGTCCTATCCATTTATTACTTCAATATTCTTTACGAATCATGAAAGAAAGTACTGGTTTGGAGAGGAGCAATGAAAACCATTGCTAAGTTTAGTAAGATAATTCACCGGATCCTACATTGCTTGTAGCAATGATTACAGATTACAAATCCAGAAACAGCCTTCTGTTCACCTTTTCTTCTAGCCAACCTACTACCTTTTGGCATTTCCTGTTCGCCTGTGGTAGGTCCATCCAGAGGTTACACAGAAAACAAGCCAAGAGAAGAAATGTGTGCTCCTCACTCTGATAGCAGCCTTTTTTCCCTGAGCATAGTTCCTATGGTAAGCTGTTCTTCTTTATAAACATTTTAACATAAAAACCTACTTCTCAAAGTCAATCATAATAAATTCATCATCTTAGTTCCAAGAAGACATACATGCAAAGACCTGTTCCCCACATCGTCAAAAATAATAGACTAATTTTCTTAAACAACTGATTGAAGGGAAGCACTGACAAGATATTACAAGACAAAAGTTATACAATAGGTCTTTTTTTTTTTTTTTTTTCATTTCAGATGCTAGATCATGAGCTAACCANTTTTTTTTTTTTGCATTTCCAGATATAAATTTTACAGGAAAAATTACTTGAATAAATAATAATAATAATAAAAAGAATTATTGTCAGGCATTTGTTTCCTGTGCAGCATCTAAGGGTTAAAACCGTTAACAGAACTGCTTCAGAGTGTTAGTTTGACTGTCATTATTATGGAAATTAAGTCAGACATCTGAAACCCTCACTAGCTTCACACAAAAAGAATAAGCAAATCCATATATCATCCTACACTTCACAATGACATTAACTTCATGATGATTAAACAAATCAGGAATGAGAGAATAATTATAATAATTCAATATCTTCATTTCATATGTACTAATATTCAGTACTGCTGGTCTAAGGATCCCAATGACTTTAATCAGTGTACCAGTGGACAAGAAATCAACACCATAAAAAAATCTGGGCAGAATTTGACAGGATTTATTTACATTTCTATCATATTTAATTACATTCCTCTCAGATTTCTATGGGAAGATTCAAATTTGACACTGACTTCTATTAATGTCTTCAGACATGTTTACAACACACAGAGTTGTTAGATCTCTTTAGAAGCTTTAGTCTAACTATTACTAAATTTTACAGAACTTTGCAATAGGAGCCTGGACACCAGGAAACATGTTGGCAACCTCAGAGACCAAAAATTAAAATATCTTTACATGCTTTGATTTAGCTTCTCAAATACATGAGACATACCATGGCAACATGGCGTGAAGGAATCTGTACCACTGCTGTGTCTGATTTTCCTTTTTGGAATACACAGTTAAACAGGCAATGAAGTAATAACACGGGTTCTGTAGCAACTACTCTAACAACCTACTGAATTGTCAGAAAATACGATCTTCACTATTTGGAATCAAATTATAAAACCCCATAGCAAATAAGGGATTTTTCTCTACCTTACACAAAGTCTTCTATAGGACAGTCCATGAACATTATGCAGATGTAACCTCCCATACAAGTTAAGCACAGACCCAACTCATCAATCTTGGTTTATCTCTCCATAAGGAAAAAAAATCCATTTTATATAAGATCGCATACTATTTTTTATAACTTCTCAGAAATAAAAATTCCATAGCTACATTACTTATTATTTAATAGACTGCCATATTGAGTAACTATTTTTTTATATTAAACAGTGTGAATTAATAGTAAATACAATACTTAAATTCACAGATTTTGCTAAGGTACCTACTGCAGTTAAAGTCTGAATTGCTACAACGACCTGCACCCAAGAAGGTGTTTGGCTGAATTCCAATCAGGATTCTACTGTGTTATGCAAACTCAAAGCTTCATGATTACAAAATTAAAATGGTTTCTCAGTGTGCAAAAATACTATTTTTTTAGTGTGAAAAGCTAATAGCATATTCGTAATAGCCTAGAAAATTCTTATTCTTATAAGCTCTTTCTTTACCAACACAGTCATAGTAACAAAATCAGCAAAAATTCCCCTCCTCTGTCTTAATCATCTCCAAGGAAAATGAGTATTGACATCAAATAGGGTCATTTAAATATCACTGACACTTTCTTTCACCTTTTTTTTTATATGGAGACCAAAGGAAATTAATGTGAACCCACACTTAAATAGGAAAGTAGATCTCTCTGGTTAAAATAACCAAGGAACTTAAATCATTTCTAATCTGGTCAAACTGTCAGTCAGGGTCCTTTCTCATAGTGAGAGATCAGGAGAATGAAACTACTGCTCCATTAGCTTATGCAAATACTCTAGATGACTAAACATTACTTTTACAGTTGATATCCTTCTCATTAAAAAAGCGTGATTTGATCATGTAACTTTGATGTTTTGATAGAAAGACAAAAAAAGATTCAGTGATTGAAATCATCAACACTAATAAAAAGAGAACTGGAAGACACACGCATGTGATGCACTTCTTTCTTCATCCGTTTTTATCATCTTTTTGGATATTAAACTCAGTTATCAGTCACAAAATAAAATGTATTTTGGCTAAGAATTATATGTACAAACTTGATATACATGCAGCTCAAATTATTCCTTCCTACGTAGATGGAACCAAGTAAAGCAGTAAATGAAGCACGATGAACAAGATGACACAAAGACAAACCTGAAAACCTCATTTCTGATGCCCAGGGTTACCCTATGTCTATGTGCAAATGCAGATAAACAATTTGCTGGGTAGAATTTTCAAAAGTAAACATTGTTATCCTAAGCATGGCCATATTTATAAAATAAAGTTTCCCCTTATGTGTTTCTTTGGTCTGAAGACGATAACCAACCGCTTACCAAAGCATAAGACAGCTGGCAGGTTTTCACAGCTCAGGAAGCAACTATGTCTTTTACTGGCTGGGTTTCATTTTTCAGTCAAATTTAGATAAAACATTGAATGACTTAGAGCCCCCGTAGTAGTAAGGCTGAGTATTCACACTCTTGACCTGCTTTTTAACACAGCTTAAAATATTATGCAACTGTAC
>VZTL01049282.1:48394-63452 GCA_013400535.1 Scopus umbretta | reverse complement strand
ATAATTTGTCATCTCCACTACAATGACTAGACTGGAATAATCATAAAAGACTGTGCAAATGCTTCTAGACAAAGTAACATCAGGAAAAAAGAGGCTAGGTCTAGAGATACAAGGGGAGGGGGGACAGGACACGGGTAGAAGAGATGGCCAGGTTTTCAAGTTTTCTGTCAGAGGAAAGATACTGCTGCTTAAATCCAAAGAGATACAGGAATGCAGGGAGCACTTCAGCTGCTGTGGCAGGATGGCACCAAGGGTCAGCACACATTGCATTTGACACGCCTGGGCACACTCACTGTTACAGTAAAATTCAGCTGCATCAAAAGGAAAGATACCAGCAGACTGCTGTAGCCTCTTTGTCTTCAGCACCTCACTGTATTTTCATAAAATACCCAGGAAAGGGTACCGTAAAAGCAACCTTTTCTCATTGAAGAGAAAGCCCTAGCTCAGAAAGCTGCACACAACAAACAAGGCAACAAACATGGGTGACTACAGTGTAACTGAAATCACACCAAATTGTAATACAGGCAAAAAAGATGTAGCTTGTGGGATACACAGGCTGGACAGCCAGTGTAAGGGTGCCAAAAACGCACCTTGTGGGGACCTGTGTCAGGAACAGGGGATTACTAGGAGCGAAGATAGCCGAGATAACTGCAGAGACAGCCTGAGGGACGGCAGGCTCTTCACAGCATGGACAGAGACAGAAACAGGTTTTAACATTTGCAGCAACCAAATGTTTGTAGGAAGATAGGGAATGGCAAAATTCATACTTTAGGTCTATAGTCTGATTATCGATTGGCATTAATGAGGCACAGATAAGGACTAGGTCACAAAAGTGAATGGTAATAAACACGTGACTTTGCCACGAGGATTAGTGTTCAGCAGAAATGAGATAGGAGAATTTGCTTTGATATCAATGCCAGTATTAAGCTCACTTAATTTTCTTTATTCTCTGTGCTCCCACATCAAGTCGTTTTCTATATCTAAGGCTGTTCAAACGCAATTCCTCAGAACATCAAAGCCACTGACCACAAAAAACAGCCAGAGCAACTACCCAAAACACAATGCTACCTTAGTAACCATCTGGCACTTAAACACTGTCACCTGGAAAATGCATCACAGCACAAGTATTAGAGGAAAGGCCGTCCACACAAAACACGCATACCAGGAAAACCAAGCACCACATGCTGTTTCTTTAGTACTGCATTATTGCATTTAACAGTTTCAGACAAGACATCTCAGTTCCTTTAAAAAACAAATCACCACAGACTTTTAAAATAGCTACTGACAAAGTTCTTAGATAACCACCACATTGTATTTGACTGCTACCTGTGGAAGAAAAACAGAAATACCTATACTTGTTCCTTTCTGTTTGTAAGCCACTGAAGAAAAGCCACACCGACTATAGTATGCACTAGTCAAAGCCAAATAAATCTTATTTATCAGATATACACCTCCATTATACATGCATGCACACACTTGCCGTACCAAAGTAGTTCAAATGCACAGCCACCTCTTCAGAATGAGTTTCAGCTCCTGGATGAATAAGCACAGTGTGATGGTACAACTGAACCAAAACAAGAGGGACAAATGTAGTGCTAGTAAACTTCAAAAATACTGCTGCAAGAATAAGCTGCTGCTGCTGGTTAAGTCAATAATTGTATTCTGCAAACATCACCTACATTTACAGTTATGGTGCTATTTATTTGCTGAGGAACTGGATGCGAACAGAAAGAGCTCTGCTGGGCAAGTGCATGCAGAAGCTTTGCTGCTGCTCTACAGCCCTGGTCACTGCTGCAATTACAAACATTGCTGCCTCTGCAGCCCTCCATGCTCCCAACCCACGGGATCTGCCACATGATCAACCCTTGGCTCCAAAACTACGCAGCCACTTCAGGCTACTGTGGGGTCGGTTTGCTTTTCTAACCAGTGGTTTGTACAATTTACAAAGAAAAGATGGAAACCCACATACTGAAGCCAAACACGTGTGCTGTTTTCCCAAGCCTGCAGAGAGACTAAATAACAGCAGTATGAAATGCAGACTTTCCCTGAACACAGAATTCACAGCCACCAGAAGTGCCGATTTTAACTATTTCATCAATGAGCATGCTGCTAAGAGTAGCTTGCTGTGGTACAAATCCCCAATTCCAGATATTATGCCACCTCCACCATCCCAGCAACCTTGCAACCTTACAGTTTCTGCAAATATTCTGGGGAATAAAACTGATGTGACACACTGAAAACGCCACCACAAACACTGATTTTATATCCAGTTGTATAAGGAATGCTGCACTAACAGCACGACTTTGCATATTAAAATATGAGGATCTAGACACTCATACAGCACCTTGTTGGCCAAGTAATTGGCCAGTCAGGAAACCCCCTAAGGGAGGTCCACTGTATACCTACCCTCATGTTCTTCCTTAAACATCCACTGCTATTCATTGCCAAAGGTGGGGATACAGAGCTAGAAAGCTGACTGACCTGACTCAGGGTAGTTGTTCTGGACAACAACCTTATCTCTGGGCATCATACCACCTTCTACCCAGATCTCCCATTCCTGCATGCTCAGATGCACACTTGAGCAGTATATTTGTTACCCTGTAGAAAACATAACTGGAGGAAACTGGCAGACCCAGACGTCTTGCCTGCACACCACTGTCTGAAGGCTCATAAGGTGAGGAAGTCAAAGGAGGTCCACCGAAAGTCAGTAAGAAAGGCAGACAATCCAACCCAGGACAGCAGAAAAAAAAAAAAAAAAAAAAAAAACAAAAAAAAAAAACCACACCCAAAAAAAAAAAAACCCACCCACAAAAAAAAAAAAAGAAAACAACCAACCCAAGAAAAAAAAAAAAAAAAAAAAAAAAAAAAAAAACAAACACAAAAAACCACACCCAAACAAAAAAAAACCCACCCACAAAAAACAACAGAAGTACAGGAGTGAGTGATGTGTTCCATTTTGCACTTTCACTCAGTTACAAAGACACACCATTTTGGCAACACTGCACAGGATGATCTAAAGAACTCTTAAAAAAACAACTTCTTGAGATGTGGAAAAGGGAAAGTGAGCTCCAAACAAATAAGACTTTCCTACAATGTCAAGGGTTTGAGAAACACGGTTGTATGGAATACAGTACCTGACTCAAAAGGGAGTGGGGAAAGCCCAAAACACATACATGCAGGACTTCAGGGATTTCTGAAACAGGCTTCAAAGGCTTAACACAGAGAAAAGTGAGGAAAATTTGCCTGCTGACCATTTTTAAATGTGCAAATGGAGAAATAAGTACAAGAAAACTTTCCACAGATAGGATGTGTTTTCCCCGCTTTTAGCTTGGCCTTTACAACACTGTGTATCTAATAGCTGTGCTATGTCTGGTTTCCACAAAGTACCTGCCTGTCAGACCAAGCCAACAGCCTGTGCTATGTGCTCTTAAGGGCTTGCTCAATGCTCATCACTGAAGGAGCATTTCCACTTCAGTCAGAAGTACTCGAATGCCATTTTATAACATTGAAGAAGTTAGTAAGACATTATTTGATTAGCACCGGTCTTAGAAGTTATCCACTCAGAGAAAAGGAATAAATATGCTGAATTTTGAAATGTTATAAAAGCAGAGCACTGACAAGAGTCTGATCTATTGCACAGTCATTGAAATGAAGAGATCAACCCAGCGCCATTTTCAATTACCAAAAGCTTGTCATAACATGAACACTATGTCATAACACTGACAATATCCCAAAGGTTTACCTCCAAGGCATAAAATTAAATAGCTATTACCCAGTAAAAGAAAAAACATTTTAAAGCCTCTGCCTTTGAACATGACAAAAATCCATGTCATGAACAGGAAAAAGTTATTTTCAAATGTCAATTTTTTCTATGAGAACAGAAAAATTCTCAAAAAATTTACCAGAGAAACAGCCACGCTGGCTCATTTTCTAGAAATTGCCTCGTAAGTGTTTTTTGTTTGTTTTTTTTTTTTTTTAAACAGGCTGCTGTATTCCTGAATTTTTGGCTTCAACTACCCAAACCACAAATCTATTTTGATTATTAGATATGCTTCACATTTACGAAACGCAGTCAAAGAAAAGCACTACACTGGTGTAGATGAAACTAAAAAGGTTGCGTCTTTTCCTCCCTAGCCCTCTGCAACTGTGAGTCAGTCTTTATTGTGTATTACAGTCCCTGCAATCTTGCACGAAGAAGGTTCCAGCTTACAAGCACCTTCTATTGTTACAGATTTTAGTTTTTTTTGTACAGGAATGCAAACATTTTCCCAGCATAAATATGTACAAAATGTTTAAAACGTTAACGCAGCTAGCAAAAAGCCACAGCTAAACTCTTTTCAACAGAGCCACGCATATAAGGTTCTCCTACTGACACCTAAATCTGATTCATTTATAGAAAAGAGATCACTTTGACAGGCACCAGCTTCTTAAAAAAAAAAAGAACACCATCCTACCTGCAGGCCCCTGCTCCTCCACAAACACCCTCTGATGGAGAGGATTTTATACTAGCCATTTTTTGGGGGCGAACGCCTGCCTATACAAAGGGGGCTGGACGAAGCAACGCTCGGGTACGAAAGTCAAATCCTTCCAGCCTTTGCTGGCCAGATCTGGGTCTGCAGGACCCGCTACCACCCCGTTCCCCAATTAATTAATCGTACCGAGAACTCGAAGGCATCCGAGGGGACGGCACCTGTTCAACCGGCACAGAAAAGCCAGGGAAGCGTAACCGAGGTGGGAAACATCCTCAATTCCCACGTACCTGCCCGCCCCCGGGGGCTCTTCGGCCGCCGGCTGCTGCGGTGCTGAGGGGAAAGGCCCTTTCCCTCTCCTTGCNACAGCCGCCGCTCACCCTGCGCCGCGCTCGCGCCGCGCCGGACCACGCCCCGCCACGCCCTGCCGGCGCCCCGGCCAATCCCCGCCTCCGGAGAGGGCTTGCGACGGAGACGCCGCTTGCCAGCACTTCAGAGGGACCGCGGCGCCATCTTTACTGAGGGCAAATGCGCCGGCCGCCATTTTGTTTGCGACCGGAGGCGGGACCTTGATACGCGGGCGAGGGGCGGTGGTGGCGGGGCGTCCGTGTGGGGTACCGCTCGGCTTCGGGCCCTGGGTGCCCCTCTCCTGGGCTTGGGAGCAGTGCTGGTGCCAGCAGGTGATCCTGCCGGCTTTGGGAGCGAAGGGGCGCAGCGGGGCATCGGCCCTCCTGGCGCCACCAGAGCACCACGGGTGTGGAGCGCAAGGCGAGGCGGGAGCACATCAGAGCGTGCAGGGCCCTGTGGTGAAGTGTGAGGTGCTGTGCTGGTGCGTCTCCCAGTGCAGGGACCTGGGAGATATCCCCTCTGGTATCATGGAAACCTGCAGGTGACTGGAGATTCCAGCACCTGGAATAGACACCTGGCTTGCCGAGCTGGTACTGGCAAGGGGCAGCAGGGGGATGAGCCTGGCGCCGTTAAACTGCTTCTGCGGGAAGAGTTGTGGGACATGGGGAAAAAGGGCAGTTGTGAATGAAAGAGCAACACCTGGTCTGCATGGGCCTGGAGGGGCCATGAGACTGTGCCCGGGGCTAGAGGCTAAGCTACAGCACACACCTGAGCATGCAGAAATGGCATAGCTGATACAAGGACACAGAGAGGTGAAACTAGCAGTATCCATGACTGTTAGACTCAGCAGTGAGGACAGGAATGAAGCACTGAGATGACACAGATAATCGTGGCTTTGGTCCCTTAACAGTCAGAGATCATCGCCTTCCACTATTGTCTTCCAAAACTTTCTCTGAAGCGGAAGGCAGTCACATCAAAGTTTCAGATGTGATTGCCTGCCTCCCATTTGTTCTGTAGCCTTTTGGGGAGGTTATGATACCCCTTTGGAAAGCATGTCCTCATCTGCCGATCTCTACAGATGCACACAGGCAAGGCTAACTTGCTACAGAGCTTCCCTAGCATTCTGCACTGGAAACAAGTGGTGGCAAATAAAGAACAAATAAAACATCTCCTCCAGTATCAGCAGTAGCTGGTGACTGCGCTGTCGGTACCATTGGGGAGCAGGACAGCAATGGACTGCAGAAAGCGGCCATGTTCATGTGTTCTGTCTGCCACTGCTGCTGCTGGGTTGATTTATTGGGGTACCTTATGTGTTCCTGTAAAGTGAAAAAGCAAAGCAGCTCCTGGAAAATGGCTCTTCAGACAAGTGATCTCAGCTGTCTTGCACCCATTTCTTCTGACTTGCTGCTGACTGCTCCTGTACCTGATGGAACATGGAGATTCAAGAGAAATACATGAATTAATTAATCCCAGAAGCAAAGACAAGACAGTGGATCAAAAAGGAGGAAGCAATTGTTAAAATACACGCATCAACTATCTCAGCAGTTACAGATAGCTAGCAGAAAGTACTGTGTAACGTGCTGGTATGTGCGTTGTCACATCTCTGGAAGCTTCTCCTAACATTTAAGACATTTTACAGATTTTTCTCTCAACCAGATCATAATTGCTAAAATTTTCAGCCAGGCTTTTGGGGAGACTGGTTGTTTTTTTGCATGACTGAACAGTAGAGGAGAGTGTTCTTGTCCCTCTGATTTTGCTTTGTTTCCTACATCCCCTTGGGAAGACTGAATGCTGCAATTGGGGATTGTTAGTCATGTTAGGAGCTTTGCCTGGTGACAACATGTCATGAGTGGTGCTCACTCCAAAAGCAGGCTCTGCAAAGGCTGTATGGGGCTCCTTGGGAGTGATGGTGCAGTTCTGTGAAGAGGGAATTGCAAGCTGCCCAACAGGCTTTGCTACAAGGGGAATGGACTCAGGCATCATAAATGCTGTGAGATGCCTCCAGGTGATGTTTATTACTGACAAGGATGACTAAGGAAAAACACTTGAAAGTCTGTCTTTGTGGCATGGGTCTTAATACCGGTTGACTTTTTCTCTGTGCTAGAAAGAAGACAAGCAAGTATTTTGTTGTGATGACTTTCAGCTATTCTCAGCATTTCTAAAGGCTTCTCTTCCTTAACTAGGTATGAGTATAAACAGGTGCTTGTTTGGTCTTTCCCATCATACCAGATTTTTAAGATTCAGAAATCGCCACATCTTTTTTTTTTTTTTTTTTTCACTGTAATGTCCTCTGTGCTGCTAGTACATAATTTCTGAAATATGAAGAGGTTCTCCCATTTGGGATCAGTACTTGCCCATCTTACCTATTGAAAGAGATGAGCACTGCCTCAGAAATTTGCCCACTCGCAGAAATCAGTGCACAGCATCCATTCTGAATTCCAAACTAACCCCAAATGCTGTGATTGAATTCTGGTGTACTTGATGGGAGTTTGCTGAGGCAAGAGTCCACTAAAAACTGTACTTCTGCTGCTGTTATAGGCAAACCAGGGTGAAATTCTTCCATCTGCGGTCACCAAATACTTCATCTGAACAATGCAAAACAGCTTAGGGAATGTGCTGCCACAGGATTTCTTAGCAACCAGTAACTCCATGTGGTTCTACAAAGAGAGCATGTACAGGAAGAACGGGAAAACCCAGTCAGAGTAAAGGTTGGGAAAGTATTTGAGATTTCTTAGCTCAAGGCATGAACAAAGATTATGGTAGAGCAATAGTAGAAACCATTCCTGTGGGTCAGGACACGTTCTGTAGAGTTTCTGTATGTCTGGAATGATCTGGAAGAGGTCTGGAGATGTGCCATGGGGCAAGGACACAGCCTGCTGGACTGCATCAATGGCAGTCTCCTCCCCATCCTGTATTCTCCAGAGGCAGCTGCACCTGAACTTACCTGCCTGGCCTGGAGATGAGGAAGATCAATGGAAAGCAAAGGACTGCAAGTGAGCACAAATCCTAAGTAACATTACCAAGAGAAGGGATGAAAACTCTGTTTGGCTGTGGATAAGCTCAACCAAGCCTCCCCAAAGGACAGACTCCAGAGCAGGAGATGCTGAAGGAACCCCGAAAGGCCAGAAGAAAGTATTGGTTAGGAAACCACTGGGAGATAAGTCTCTGGAAACTACAAGGATATTCAAAGCAGCAGAGAAATCAGAAAAGGCCAGAGCCACCTCCCTTGAGGAGGTGCTTGAAAGGGGGGCAAAAGCCAAGGAGAGGTGACTCAGGGCAGAGCAGGAGACAGCACCCTGCAGAGGAAGGCAGCAGTACCTCTGGAAATGCAGAGAGTCCTGCTAGGAGGACAGCTACCCACAGCTTTCTGTTCCTCAAACTGCTCTTTGACAGGACAAAGAGGGAAACCTGATGCTTTCCCTAGCCACTAATCACAGCACAAATTCTATAGCTCACGTTGGTGGCACATGTTTGTTTTTGATGGGCAGCACAGGGCTCTCTGGTGGGTTGAGTGCTCCTCCAGCTGCTGCCTTTGCAGCACAGCACCAGGGGCTTCCTCATTCTGCTTACCCATGTGTCCCCAAGTTGCACGATGTGGAGGAAATTACGGAGAGTTCAGATGGAGGGGACTGTGGAGCCATCCTTCCATGCTGACTTCCTGAAGGCAGGAAAATCCAGGTTACTAAGGGTAGATCCAACTTTGGAAAGGCCCATCGCATGATGCTCCTAACAACTCAGAGAAGTGTTGCTTGCTGATGTTCCCAAGTCAGCACAAACCCCTGCCTGCTACCTGCTAGATTTCCTAGTCGACAGTAGACACAGAGCTGCCTGAAGCCAGCGGAGCTGAACAGAGATTCAGTGTGTGCTAGTCTGCTATGCAGGGGCTGAGCCAAGCCTCTCCAGCAAAGCTAGAGTGCTTCCACCACTCTCCTGGTCCATCCTTGGCTGTAGCTAAGTCAGTTTCTGAAAGCCCCGTGTTGAAACAAGCAGTGCTTTTTAGATTACAGAGTTGTCAATTAAGAAGTAAAGCATCTGGAAAGCATTTCTACTCACCTGCCTGCCTGGGTGATTCTTCACCAGTGTGTCTGAAGGTGTCCAAAAGGTGTCTCCACAGTTTTCTCCATGCTGACTGTCTTGTGTGACAGTGGTCAGTGACAGAGAGTCATGAGGTGTACAGATGTCATTCAAACCCCTTTTTGCTAACCTCAGTTTTCTGTGAACCTCCTCCAGATGCTGCAGAACTGGTGACTTCATCTCAAGGAATTCAAGAGTCTGTGCAGAGTCATAGAATCATAGAGTGGTTTGGGTTGGCAAGGACCTAAAAGATCATCTAGTCTCTCTGTGGACAGGGACATCTTTCACTCGATCCGGTTGCTCTAAACCTTGTCCAAACTGACTTTGAACAGTTTGAACAATGGGGTATCCACAGCTTCTCTGGGCAACCTGCTCCGGGGGCCACTATTTCTTCTCTTCATTAATGACCTGGATGATGGGTGAGAGTGCACCCTCAGCAAGTTTGCAGATGATTGAAAACTGGGAGGAGCGGCTGATAGACCAGAGGGTTGTGCTGCTGTTCAGAGGTGACTGGCCAGGCTGGAGAGACGAGCCTCATGAAGTTCAGCAAAGAGATGTGCAAAGTCCTGCACGTGGTGAGGGTAAACTCCAGGCACCAACACCAAACTCTGGGCTGAAGGTATTACAACTGGCCAGCCATGGTCTCGAAACTTTCTGGCCTTTGCTGCCTTCAGAAATCACAGGCCCTTGTGGCCAGAGGGAGTGCCTGGGGTGAGGAAGAGTTCCCCTTGGAAAAGGAGAATCACTTTGAAGAACATTTAAACAAATGGGCCAGACACAAGTTCCTGGGAGCAGATGGGATGCCCCCAGAGTGCTGAGGGAGCGGGCTGAAGTCCTTTTGAGACCATGCTCCATCACCTGTGTAATTATGGCCATGGTGATGGGGAGAGGTTCCTGGGGACTGGCAGAAAGCAAGTGTCACTGCTGTCTTCAAGGAGGGCAAGCAGGAGGATGCAGGGAACTACAGGCTGGCCAGCCTCATCTTGATCCCTGGGGAGGTGGTGGAGTGAGTAATCCTGGAAACCATTTCCAGACACGTGGAGGACAAGGCAGCCATCAGGAGTAGTAGATCAGCATGGCTTTATGAAGGGGCGATAATGCTGAAGCAAACTGATACTGTACATGCCAGAGGCTGACTGACCAGCTGGAAAACAGTTTGGCAGAGAAGGCCCTGGAGGCCCTCCTAGTGGACACCAAGTTGGACAGGAGGCAGCAGTGCACCCTTGGCACAACAAAACCCAAGAGCCTCCTGGGCTGCATTAGGGGGACTGTTGCCAGTGGGTGGAGGGAGGTGATCCTTCCCCTCTCCTCAGCCCTGGTGAGGCCGCTCCCAGGGCACTGTGTCCAGTTCTGGGCCACCAAGTACAGGAGAGACATGGACATACTGGAGCAAGTGCTGTGAAGGGCCACAAAGATAACAAAGAGACTGAAGAAATGGTCCTGGGAGGCTGGAGGTGGCTGTGCTCACAGTGGGAACCTCCAGATTCCTGGGGCCTGACAGTTCCCATGGTCACAGAGAGGCTTTGAATGGAGAGATGTCCCCAGCTGGGGAGGCTGCTTTGTGGGCTGGAGGCTGATGCCACCATGGACTGGGGGAGGTCCCTTGCAGGGGGTCTCCATAATGGGAGCTCCGCCAGGAAAGAGGGAGCCAAGAGAGGGTTCAAGGCTTTTATTAGCAGCCCCCTGAAGTTGAGGGGGCCCCAACACTGCACGTGGGTGCCGCGTGCTTGGCTGTCTAAGTGCTCTGGTGGCAGGAACTGATTGACCCAGTGGGTCTGGAGCAGCTCGATGGCCAAGAGGCACTGGCAGGCTGGGCACAGCAAGTGCAAGATCACATGGGGAGACACAGGGGCAAGGTGGGGCCTGGGGGAAGCCCATCATTGGGAGACCTCTGCACACTCCCACTCCAGTGTTCTGTCCCCTGGTACCCCAGCTGCCCCTAATGCCCCTCCATTCCCCCTAGCTCCTTTACTACCTCAATGGCTCCCTAGCTCCTCTACTACCCCCTCTCTCCTGATGACCCCCAGTTGCTCTCTAGCACCTTCCTCATGGTCTGAATGCTCCCCATTCCCTCTCATGGCCCTAGCTCGCCTTTAATGCTTCCTAGGTGCCCCCCAAAGCCCCAAAGCTGTCCCCCATTCCCCTGACCCGTTTCTTCTGCTCTCCCACCCCCCAATGCCCTCAATGCCCCCTAAAGCCCCTCCAATGACCCCCCAGCCACCCTCAGCCCCCCACCTAGCAGTCCTGGGGCAGGGGCTGCCTTTGAGGGAAGACAGGAGACCACTGGGTCTGGCACAGGAGGCACTGCAGGTTGGTGGCATCGAAAAGGCATGCAGCCCAGGAGCAGGGCATAGAGGATGACCCTGGCACTTCAGGTGTCGGCTAGGAAAGGGTTGTAGGGCTGTGCCTGCAGGATCTCAGGTCAGGTGTAAGCGTAGGACCCGCAGAAGGTCTGGCTCAGCGCCGCTTTGGTGGGCAGCCCAGCATGCGGGGAGGTCCCGAGGGACTCCCCACTGCCATCCTGCATGGCCACCCTCCTGGAGAAGCTGGGGATGGAGACCTTTATGTTGTCCTCACTGTTCAGGAGAAGGTTTTCTAGCTTCAAGTCCCTGTGGGGGAGAAGCAGCACATGCTGGGGGCAGGCAGGGGCAGATGGAAGCTATGGGGAGGGGGAGGTCAGGGGCCAAGGAGAGAGCTGTGGGTAGATGAGGAGCTGGGGGCTCCTCTGGGAGGAGGAGGGCTTGGACTGGGAGCTGTGGGGCAGGTGGCTGTGTGGAGGGAGGGTACATAAGTGTGCGATGCAGCAGGCAGAGGTGTGGAGGCAAAGAGAGGCTTCCAGGAGGCCCTTCATTACCTGGGCTGGGCTAGGGGGGATGATCATCCAGGCAGCATGGCCAGGGCCCTGCAGAGCCCTTGCTGCCTCGGGGAGCTCTGACCCCAGCTGCCAGAGTGGGGCCCCCGAGCCCCCATGCCCACCCACTGGTGGATGATAGCCATGCTGCGCAGGCAGACCGGAGTGAGGAGCAGCGGGTAGAACCAGAGCCCTGCTTGGCCCTGGGAGCAGGGCCCTTGGCTCTACACCAGCTCCAGGACACTCCCCGAGGGAGACAGCTCCTTGAGGAGGTAGAAGCCCGTCCTCATCGCCATGCTTTGGTACAGTGTGATGAGGTGCTTGTGGCACAAGCCCTTCAAGACCTGTGGGCAGCAGGGGCTTGACGTGGGACAGGCCTGCCCCCCTCTGGTCCCCCTTTGCCTTGCACCCCCAACACTTTTGCCCACCAATGCTCCCCTAACACCTAGCAGCTCTCCACGAAGTGCCCACCATGGCTGCCATCCTCCTGGAACTGCCACTGCCAATAGCTCTCTGCCCCTCTGAAACCCTGCTCATTGCCCCCTGGTGTCCCCAATGCCCTCCTACCCCAGGGACTTCCCCAACTACTCCCTGCCCCTTCGACTCCTCCAATGCCCCTGCTCCGTTGAGCCTCCCAGTAGCACCACTGCCCATGAAGCTCCCTAAAAAAGGGTCCTGCCCCTGTGCCCTTCAGCCCCTGATGCCCCAGGGACCCTCCAATGACCCCAGCATTTCATGATGCTTGGAGGTCCCCCCTGCTGCCAATGCCCCCTGCTCATCCTGCCTGCATGTGATGGGGCAGGAGCATCCTGAGGTCCTCCTCCAGTGCCTTCCTTTTGGAGATGACCTTGATGGCTGCCTTGTGCCACAGTGGGGGGGCTGCACCCCCGTACACCTCCCAGTAGGCACCATGAGCCAGCAGTGACCCCAGTTGGAAGCCCATCTTCCGCAGTGACAGGACAGTCTCAGGGTCAGGGGGTGCCTCCTCCATGGCTGTGGGCTGCACAGCTTGGGGGGGTCAAGCAAGGCTGGGGGTACCCCGGCTGGAACCAGGCACTCCACCCTGACCTCTGTGCCCCTCCTGGCCCCCAATACCCCTTGCCCTCCTCTGGCCCTTCCCTGCACTCCTGCTCAGCCCCTGGCACAGCTCATGCCAAGGCCCAGCGAGCGCTGGCAGCAGCCACTCACCCACCGATGACCCACTGAGATGGGGTGACAAGGAGGGCAGCTGGGATGGCCGGGACGCACAGTGGGCAGGAGCAGATGAGGTCCCTCCTCTCCTGCAGCTTTGCAGCAGTAGCTGACCGGTTGTTTCTGAGAAAGCTCCTCCGAGCCTCCCAGAACCACCCATAGCCACGGCTGAGACTGAGCCTCCCAGCTGGAAGGTCAAGTACAGCTGGCCTAGAAGAGCCCTTGGAGCAGCAGCAACAGAAGAGCTGAGGTCCTCAACTCATGCTGTCCAGGCAGCGAGAGGGGACAACAGTTGAGCACTCTCACTGGAGAGGGACAATGCACCAGCCCTCACGCTGCTTGCCCTGCACTGAGGACCCCATGCCCTGGAGCCACCACAGTCCCCCCCCTTGTCATGCACCTGCTGCCATGGAGCTGGCAGCTGGGAGGGGGCCCTCGACTCTGGGTGTGGGGCGAGTGCTGCCAGCAGCCCCAGCCAGAGGGATGCAGAGCTCACTCATTGGGATTTACTGCAGGGGCTGGGCCCTGAGGTGTCCTGGGCTGAAAGACCGGGCATGTGGCAGCAAAGGGCTCTCTAGTGAAGCCTCTACCAGAGCGCTTAGCAAGCTTGGAAAACTACAGTTTTGCTCTTTGCAACACTCCCTGCTCTGAGCAAGCACATCCTTCAAGATCAAGACTAGGCTGGAAATTGAGACTGGCATGGGGTGGGTCTTGCTGCTCCTGTGCTTGCCCTGGACGTGCAGGGCTCCTGCTGGAAAAGGCAGCTGCTGAGCAGCTCAGGCAGGATGCAACTCCTCTGCTGGCAGGTTCAGAAAAATTAGGCCCAAACACCAACTGCTTGGCCCTGGGAGGAATTCAGGGGCCAAATAGCAGCTTGGTGAAGCAGAGCTCCTCCAGGACCAGTCACCAGAGGAACTGCAAGGAAAGCCAATCCAGAACTCAATGTGACAACTGATGAGAGGGAATGGCAATAGCCACAAACTCTTCAAGCAAATGGCTTTTACCTGCTCACACTGGCACACTGCCCTGCTCACAAGCACGCAGATGGTTGTGCCAATTTTACAGCCAGGGTCACTCGTGCATGACATGGAAGAGGGATGACGCCAACCAGGGCCTTGCTCTGCTCCTGGGGAACCTCTTGAGCACCGATGGCTGTCAAGCCAATGATGATGATAAGCACACTGACAATAAGCTGTTGGACTGATCTTTTATAATAGACTCGGGGAAATTCCCCCCCCCCCATGTGCAATGCCAGGTTTATTCACCTGATGACTTGGAAAAGATTTTGCTCCTGCTGAAGCACCTCTGACACAGCCCAGTGCCCACCTTTGCTCCCCATGGATGCACCACGTCCCGTCTGAGAGCGCACCCTGTGCAGAGTGGCTGCGTAGGGCCGAGGACCCAGTATGGATTTTCCAGTAACAAGCCCACAGTGCACGCCACAATGCAGGCTGTAGGCAAAAGCTTCACCTGCTTGAAGTCAGAGTGATCCTTACCACTGGCTTGGCTAAAGCAAAGGGGAGCTCTTGCACCAGGCCAGGAGCCACCATCTTAAGCACGTGGAGAATAAGCTTTTGGACTGACCTTAGACCATCTAGGCATCACGAGCCCTAACAGGGTGGCCCTTTGCCAGCAGGTCCTGCTCAGTTCAGGTCCATGAACTTGAGGGCAGCTTGCTGCCTGCTAGTTGCTTTTCCCCATGTTGAACATCAGCTTGAACGTCCGAGGGCTGCTGGAGGCTGTCCTCCAACTGTGAGGCCACAGGGCCATCTGCCAATGATTTGTCCGAGTTGCCCCATGCGAGCAGGGAAGCGTCCCAGGCCTCACGTCCCAGGAACAGCCTTCTCCATTACCCGCAGCAGCACCACTCTGGCTGTGCTGGGCCTCGCAGTGCTTCCACACCCGCATTTCCACCCGCCCTTGGATCCATCCACCCACCAGCTTGCACCGGCCCCATTATTTCCATCCACAGCCCCCCCAAAAGCCACGCCTCAGAGCGCCAAGAAGCACCTGCCCCGCAAAAGGAGGGCACAGCCCCTGGGGCCAGCGCAAGCTGTCGGGGCTCTTCCTCCTCAGGGGACGCGGGGGAGGGCTCCGCAGTTCGCGGCAGCAGAAGGAAGGAGAA
>VZTL01049282.1:16800-47973 GCA_013400535.1 Scopus umbretta | reverse complement strand
CGTGGCCCGGGGAAGGGCTGGCCCGGGCTGGGTGGGCGGGCGCGGGGCCCCGTCACCCCGGGGGGCCCCGTCACCCGGGGGTGCCCCGGCAGGGTCCGCCTGCGGTGACCGGGACAGGACGTGCCAGCACCGCTCCCGCTTGGGCCCGGGCTCCCGCCGCGGGCGTCCGCTGCCGGGGGGAGTCGTTCGGGGTGCCTTTCTGCGGGGAAAAGGGCCGGGCCTCACGGCCGAAGCGGGGCTTGCTGCAGGGGCGGAGGTGGCGTGGCTCTGTGGTAGCGCACAGCTGAACTCTGCAAAGAGACGCTGACGTTCTGCACAAGGGGAAAATTTTCTCTGAACATGCTTTCGTCGTTTCAGGAGTCGCCGAAGCCTACCAAAAGCACCACAAAGCCTGGCAGCAGCAGTAGCGGGAAGGATGGTGGGGCAGAGAATTCAGAAGAGGTAAGGCTTTCACCTTGGATACAGCAGCGTGCGTGTGCAGCTCGTCTTTGAGGAGGAGTAACATCTTTCATTCTTGCTGCTTCAGGCTGCTCTGCCCGATAGCGTATGTTGCCGGGATCTTAAGGAGTCAGAGAAGACGGTAGCAAAGACTAGAGTTAAGATGAAGTTAGTTCCCCTTGAAAGTAGGCCCAAAGGGAATGATGACCATGGAAGAGGCAGGATGGGTCTCATACCCTACAGCCCTGCAAAAGTTTTAGCACGAAGCTGACGGTGAGTGCTGCTCGCAGAGGTGGGCAGAGTGTGGTAGAGTTGGCTGCAGAGAGGGAAGAGCCATGGTTATCCAAGAAGGAGGAGGCCTGACAGGCTGGAGCAGCTTCCTTGCTCCTGTCAGAGCAAAACGCGCTAAACTCTGTTGTCACCTTGTGTCAGAGCAGCAGAGTAGTGAGAAGCAACAGAAGAGGAATGTGTTCTTCTGAGGCATTTTCTGGGGGAGTGAGATTACGAAGTAATGGATACGACACCTGAAAGAACAGAGGTAAACTGCTAGAGGTTAAATGGTTCTCCATTGCTGAACACAGCATTACTCACAAGAAGGCACAGTCTGTATTCCCAGCTGTGCAGAGTCTCTTTCACTCTCAATTTTGATGTTGCCAAGCTAGACACGTTAGAATGGCCCCAGCAGAACATGATAATATGATAAGCTGTGCTTAGAATTAGCAAAATTTTGGGTAAACTGGAACTTTCCTGGTAGACTTGAGTTTGTCTGGCAAACAGTGTGGTTGTGGATTTTGAGACTTGGCTCAGAATAGTGTTGTACATGTGTCCAGGGAAGCATGCATATGTGTGTGGTGGTTTTTTTTTTTTTTTTCTTAATACTGCGATTTGGCAAACAAGCTGTGCCACTTCTATGTCCGTAGAAGACTGTGTGCTCGAGTCTTGTCTGGAACACGTTGCACTTGTAATTTGGAGAACTGGGGACAGGAGACATGGAAGGCTAATGAAGACTAGGAAGAAATCTGTAGTTCAGTGGGATGGTCATAGTCAAAATAAGGTTATTTTAGAGTCTCCTTCAAAGCACAGATCTGTTTTGCAGCGCCTCAGAAAATATCCCTACTACTAGCCACTTGGTTTCAGGGTCCAAGCCTTGCTCATGCCTAGCCTGCCACGTGGCCAGCAAGGAGTCAGAAGCTGAGTTTGTTCGCCTTGGAGCAGGTAGCAGTTTTGTAGATCCTCTTTTTATATCCCATCCTGGTCTGGCCTCAGCTCATTTTGTTTTGTGTATACAGCCGAAAACAGCTTGCTGGGAGACCTGTCTGCCAACTCTAAGGAAGGGAGAGAACTCTTGCCTTGGCATCACGGGGTCAGGCTTACCTTTTATTTATTTGGCACGTTCTGCTGAGTTCACAGCTCTGGAGAGAGGAAGAAAAGCCTGGGTCTTGCAAGGATGGATAGCTATCAAAGCAGTGCACTCTGATGTCCCCATCCAAATCAGTGGTGGGCTGTGGCGCTGCTTTCCCGGTTACAAGTGGTGCAGTAAGAAGGGAAGAATAGTGCAGACTGCAAGCTTCCTTCTGTGACCTGAAACAGTGCATAATGCCTGGTTGTACCGGGGTGTAGAAGAAACTTAGAAGTGATGCGCCTAACCTTCCCTCCCACAAAACATGCCCAGCCACTTCCTCATACTCCAGACAAAATCCAGCCCTTTAAGATGGAAGGTTGGGTCTCCTTTGATCATAGGAACAGAGAGCAGAGCAGAAAGGAGACACCTCTGCAGTGTGCACTGCCACAGGTCTCCTTTTCCCTGTTGAGTTTGCAGTGAAGTTTGTTCTCTCTTGGTGCTTTCCTGTCTCCGGGCTGCTCTGCTGCAGAATGGAAGAGAGCTCTTTGCTTGATAAGAAGAAATGTATACCAGTTTGAATGCAATTTTCCTGCTCTTCAGGAAGCACAGAAAGGTATTTTGACTTTCACATTGGGGGACTGTGAGGAATTAGACAATGTGTGCTGGGAGTGAGACTCCTTCCTTGTGTCAGAAGCAGGAGGTGATTTGACTCCTGAAATGCCAGGAGTGGTATTGCCTGGTGGGGTTGATGGGCTGAGCCTAACATGGATGCCTCTGCTGCCCTTGTGAGGGTTTTGTACCCTGTAAATTCTTCCATGGAGTTATGATTGGTTGGTTGCCTTTTCTAGGGTGAAAGTTGTGTGCACCAAAGAGATTTTCTTCATGCTTCTAGATGCTTAATGGGCTTGTAGCAGGAGAGCAGCATTTGGGCAGCCCTCTTCCAGTATGTGCTTTTCTCTCTCACACCATGCTCCAAGGAGTAGGGGTGGACTCAGCCCTAATTTATCCTGGTACCAGAAAGTTGTGACTTGTTTTGCAGGGAAGTTGTCTGGCTGGTGGAATGAGTAAAGCTTGTTGAAGAGCAGCTCTGGTTTGACAGATCTGAGCAAGTGCAGTGGACGAAGACCTCCTATGGGGATATCTGTGGAGGGAGATGAGGATGGTAGGAATCAGTCCAGAAAGCCTTAAGCATAGTGCTTTGTTCTCTGCAGCGAAGGAGCTTTTAGTGGAGCTGATCTGGAAGGGCAGATATGTTCAAAAGCGGACGCATCCCCATAAGGGAAGGCAAGCGTTTGAGTTCCTTTGTAAGTACAGGGGTAGCACAGTGCTCTTTTAGATGCCCATCTTAGGGTGAAGCTATCTGAGGTGAAGAGCCAGCACAGCTTGGTCAACCCCTAGCTTTGCAGGGCCAGTTTGCTCAGGAAGAGGCAGGAGCAGTGGAGGAAAACACAAGAGCAGGGAGTGGGAAATAAAAGGTTTGTTTACTTCATTCCCTCTGGAACATGATGAAGATATGGAGAGAATTTCTGCGTGGCTATTTAAGGAGAAAAAAGAAATAATGTCAGACACCAAGGCAGCATTGAATGAGAGGATGAGAAAGAGTTACTCCTCCTGGCCAGAAAGACTGGGAGAGGCAGCTGGGTGGGGAAGAGAGTTAATGACCTGGAAGTAGGAGCAGGGATTAGCAGCAGCACTACAGAGGAGAGAGGAGTTGCACTGCAGCCTCAGGGGCAGCTTGGAGCCTTGCTGATGAGATTTGCAGCTCTGGGAGAGGGTGCTCTTTTTCACTGAGCTGCTGTATTACGTGTTTTGCAGATATCTCCATGGGGCTTGCTACTGCAGTACCTGGAGTTCATTATTCAGAGACAGGCATTACAGTGTGCTGATGTTGCTTCTGAGACAGAGAGCTTGATTTTAATAGGGAAGCTGTGTAACAGCAGACAAAGAGAGCAGGTACTGACTTGAGGGATGGGAAGGGAAGAGTCATCTGAGGAGGAGGAGCTGAGAGCAGATCTGGGCTGAGAAGCCTAGCAAGCGGGAGATGCTCAAGGGACCAGTGAGACAGAAGGGCTTTCCGAGTGGCGATGCACCCAGCTGCAGTAGGAGTGCCTGCAGAGGTGAGGTCATGCATGGGTAGGAGAGCAGAGGAAAAGCTGACACAGCTCCGGGTCCCTGGGAGCCTGGGGTGAAGAGAAATGGCACAGAGCAAGCCCAGGGCCTGGGGCTCATTGACTTGTGCAGGCAAGTTCCTAGCAAGGAGGAGGGGTGGTGGGAACAGTTGGAGAGGAAGTGCTATGAAGGCAGGGAGCCTGTGCTTGGGGGAATTCGAACGTGATTGCAGTTGGGGCTGGCCTGTCCTGTTGGCACGAGTAGCTGCTCCACCACAGCGGGAAAAGTGGGGCTGCTGCACTGCACTTGGGGGGAATAGCTTTGTGCCGTTCTCCGGTCACTTCAGCACGTGCAGTGTAACAGCCCCTAGCAAATAGTGTCTCCCAAGCAGCCAGCTTTGCCGTGGTGGTGTGAGCCCTGCCTGTCAGGAAGGGGCTGAGCCTGATCAGGTAAATGTGTGCCTGCAGCCATATAGTGGTCAGCTGGTGCTGATGTTGGGGAAACAGTCTGTGAGGTTGATACCTGTGCCTTAAAAGACAAGTTTTCAGTTTTAGCAGTCTGCTGTGTCTTCAGGGATGGAAACTTCAGAGAAGAAAGTGTTAGAAAACTTAAAACAAGTGTCTTCTGATTCATGTGGCCAAGGTAGGAGATGCTGAAGGCAGAGGGACAGCAGGCCTGCCACTGGAAGCACCTCCTGAAAGCAAGTATTCAGCTTGATGCCAGAAAGTCCATATAGACGCAATCCATCATAAAACCCTCTGAGCACTGCAGCATAGGAGTATATCTGACCTCCCGCATCATCGTATTTTCTCTAGCAAACTTCGTTGTGTGATTTTTGCATGTGTATGTTTTTTTCTTAAATAACTAGCAGCTAAACCTGAAGCTGTGTTTTGTCTCTCTTCATGCCAGCTATTGAAGACCGTAGAAGCTGGTGGCAAGCAGACCCCTGATGAAGGCAGTGTGGCTGCAGCCTGTTAGCATGTGGTACAACACACCATGCTCAGAACATTTGCCTGTGGCATTTCTGGGTGGGTGGGAAGTGCATAGGCGTGTCCCATCAGCTAGGAGGACCCATGTGTCCTGCTTCCTCAGTGTTAACCTGTGAGGCCTCCGATGCATCTTTTGTTTCTCCGTACCATCTTTTCTCCATGGTGGCTCAGCATTCAGATTTTGCCCTTCTTCCCTGTGGAAGGAGAGCAGTGCAGTGTAGAGGACTAACCAGGACTAACCGTCCCAAAAGCATCTGGACAATGTCTCAGTGGCTCAAGCTGCCCCGATACCCAAATATTTAGGGTGAGGAATGAACTTTTCATTCTTGGAAGGTTGCCAGCAAGGATTCAGCCTGAGTTAACTGAGGAGAGACCACTGTTCAGGGTAAGTTGCCTCCAGTTTTGCTTTGTCTGGCAGACACAGCTGTTTTCATCACAAGCTAGTCTTGCTCCCTCCTCTCATCATGGGACAATGCTGCTCCATGAAGGGAATCAGACTAAATCTAAACTGAAGAGAGTTCAAATCTTTTTGTCTCCCACCCCACCTTGGCTTGGAGCTGAGCTTGAAACAGAACCACTTAAGATTTCCTTCAAGCAGAACTAGACCAGAACCAATGTATTTCTGATTTCTGTTTCAAGGTAATGGCTCGACAAAACAATTGTTTCGTGTTGGGCACTGTTTTTCACAGGGGGTCTTTGTACTTGCTCTGCATATCCTAATCTGTAGAGCAGTATCTTCTTGTAGGCAGCTTTCCTTATTCCTACTTTGCTGCCTCCCCACCTGCTGTGGGTGCAGTAACTCTAGCTCTTGCATTTTGGTGCTGTGCTGCATCTCTTTGGAAACCATCAGGACTCAATGCGGGGTAAGGACTGGGCAGGGTGAGCTGCAGCTCAGCTGTTCCTCACAGGAAGAAACTGGCAATGTCTCATTTGGAGGAGAGCTCTGATGAGCTTCTGCACTGCTGGGGGTTTCTCTCAAAATCCTGCTGGTCAGTGTTCTGGGGAGGTGTGCGTTTATACCACTATGCTGTATGTGGCAGCTGGGAGTTTATGGGGGAGGAAGGAGGTGACGTCCAAGGATTTCACGCACCTCTGCTCTCCACTCATTGCGCTATCCCTCTTGTGTCCTAAACAGGTTCATCCTGCAGCTCTTTGGCTTCATGTGCCAGCGCGAAGGAGGTGGCAGAGCTGAGGAAGGGAGCATTGCTGGGCTCATGCAGCAGAGCCAGAGTAGGCTGGATGCTGTCTCCAGCTGAGCCCTCTGCTATAGGCTTGCTGGTGGGATGTTGCCTGCTTCCATATTAAGTTTTCCATGAGTTGGGTCAGTGTGGTGCTAAAGGGTCAGTTATTGAGCCATTATGGCCCAGGTGGGACTTGAACCAGCAGACCTTCAGCACGGTCAGAACAGACCTGAACTGAGCAAACACTGGCTTGAGTCACCTGCTAAAAATAAGTAAGTACCTCTGTAAGTGCTGTTTAACAAGCATGAAGTGGAGAGGATGTCTGCTAGAGGAAAGCGCAGGCAAAGAGTTTGTGTGGCTAAAATGAGTGATGTGGAAAAAGCAAGTTGACAGGAGAAGTCCAGACAGTGGTGAGGCTGAGACAAGGTGGAAATGGAGGGAGCAGCCAGGATGGGTTGGGAAAGCCCACAGCCTGGGACCTAAGGTTTGGGTATGGCCTGTGTGATTCATAGAGTAGCATCTCCGGGTTTATAGATGCAGCAATGATTTTAGTGGTCTTAGCTGTTGCCTCTCCAGGGCTGTCATGTCTGCTCTGTGCTACACGCTGCTTTCCTTTTTTCCCCAGGTGGTTCCCTGCACAAGGAAGCAACTTACTAGTTTTCAAAACTTGTTTGCTGTGTGTTGTACAGAGTGCTGTAATCGAAGGCAGTGGCACACTGAGATTTCTGTTTGGACCATGGAAAGTTCTTACTTCTGCTTTTTTGTGTCAACAAACTCCTGTAACTTGTTGCAAGACATGGTTTTGCTTTCTATATGCATCGAGAGGCTCTGGTGTCTTTTTGGTACCTCACAAATCTTAGTAAAACTGATGTTCGTTTTGCAGATATGCTGCAAATACAACCAACGGGTCTAGAACCCTGCAGGAGTGGGTGATGGTGCACTGAACTGCAAGTGCAACAGTGAAAAACGTGCCCAGTTTCTTCAATCCAAGAAGATGCTGACGGTATCTGATTGCTTGTGAGGCTTGTAGGTAAAAGCTTATGAGCCGTTTTACTCTCTTCTCCCTCATCAGGCCCAGCAGCCTCAGCAGCAGCCGCAGCAGCAGCAGCAGCAGCAGACAACTTCGAATAAGCGGCCCAGTAACAGTGCTCCCCCACCAACCCAGCTGAATAAGATAAAATACTCGGGGGGACCCCAGATTGTGAAGAAGGAGCGCCGGCACAGCTCTTCTCGCTTCAATCTGAGCAAAAACCGGGAACTACAAAAGCTCCCAGCCCTTAAAGGTAAAGAAGCTGGGGAGGTGGGGGTGACCTGCATGACAAGCTGTACCTTCTCCACGCAGAGCGCAGTGGTGTAAGGGCTCTTCCCAAAGTGGCCCTGGGAGTGTTCTGCTAACCTCCTGCCACAGTGCAGGAGGGATGGCTCTGGGAAAGGTGCTTGGCTTGGCAGCAGGTTGAGAATTGATGGATAGCCTAAAAGAAAAGGAGGATACTGAATGAGAACTTTAGTACTTACCTTCCTGTTTGAACTGGTTTAAACCCTACTGCTTATATGTACTTAAGATTGCCTCGGATTCTTTAGCAGGTTGTGCAGGAAAGTGGTGAAGAGCAGAGACCTTGGTGCAGACTGCTCTTCGTTTCTACAGCCACCCGTTCCTCATTCCTGGGAGAGGACAAGGCCTCCTCCTCCTCCTTGTGTTTCCATTCCAAATTACGGTAGTGCTATTGAACTTGGCCACCTTAGGGCAATTACCCAGCATTAGCAGTTAGTCTACATAATGGTGCAATTAAACATGACTTAAGTGCGGACAAGGAGAAAGCGTTTTCAGCAGTCACTCAGCCAGACCCGTTGCTGACGTTGCTCACAGAAACAGGCAGTCCTTTCAGGAAGGGCAACTGCCTTGCAGCTCAGCGGCCATTCTGCAAGCAAGATGTAAGTTTGCCTGATTCACCTTAGCAGTGCATAGTTTCCAGTGACAACATATCAAAAAGAGAATGCTGTTAATATAGGGCCTCTGCCGCCTTGACCCCTCTCTTCTGGGCTGCTCTCTGGGAGGAGGGTTAGCCTACAGTGTGCTCTATCCGGCTCCCTTTGTGACTGTGGGGTGCAGGGCACGGGTGTTGCTAGTCTGTGATGGGAGCTAGTTAAGTGAGTCTCTTTTCCAGTGTACTTTGTACTGGGAAGGGATGAATGCTTATTGGATAAGAAGCTGCTACCACGTTTGAAATCGCCTTACGGGATAGTTGCTCCAGAGGTCTCGCAATCCCTCTGCCTCCACTGTCCCATCTTCGTAGCTGGGATAACACTGCCTCTCCCTCTTCCCCCACCAGCTCAAGGGAGGACTGTGACGGGGGAAGGGTAATGCAGGACAGGGAGCAAACCACACTGATACCTGGGCAGACCAGGAAGATGTTTTGCCTATCTCCAAGGACAGACATCCCTGCTTTCTCTGACAGATGCTCCTCCACACGAACGAGAAGAGCTTTTCATCCAGAAGCTGCGGCAGTGCTGCGTGCTTTTTGACTTCATCTCTGACCCCCTCAGTGACCTGAAGTTCAAGGAGGTGAAGCGAGCAGGTCTCAATGAGATGGTGGAATACATAACACACAACCGTGATGTTGTCACTGAGGCCATCTATCCTGAAGCTGTTATCATGGTACGGCATGGGGCCAGTACATGCTTGTGTGCCAAAGAAATAGGGACTGTTCAGAAGCGTTGGGAGGAGAAGGGGATAGGGATTTGTGAGAGAGGAGTGTGACCCTAGTCCTACCCATTCCTTATTACCTGCCCACCCCCAGAAAGAGAAGAGGTGGGGGGCAGTGACAGTGCCTGGTCTGGTGGAAGCTCTGGCACAGACTGCACTTGTGGAGTTCATATGCAGACTGTGACACTACGCCCTCTAGAGAGGGATCTGTCTGTGGGCACAGCTATGGCAAATCACAATGTTTTGCTCTGCAGTGAAGGATTTGCTGTGGGGAGGACCATCATGAGGTTCAGGGATGTCATTCATACACCTTTTCACTCACCTCAGTTTTCAGTGAACCTCTTCCGGACACTCCCGCCATCATCCAATCCCACAGGCGCGGAGTTTGACCCTGAGGAAGATGAGCCTACATTAGAGGCTGCCTGGCCACACCTTCAGGTGAGGAAGAGGGGGGTGATATAGATCTTGTGAATTAATCTCCCTGAAGTCGAGAGTCCACACAGTGCTGGAGGCTGCCAGCCCTGCAGCCATCGAGGGTTGCTGGTGTGGGGATGGGGAGAGGCCAGGCCTGCCACCCATGGGTCAGAGGTGGCTTGCAGGTGGCAGCAGGTGTGTCCTGGAAACAGGCTGATGGCTGTGTGCAACATTCACCTGCAGATGGCTGTAGTCCCATGTGGCCCTGAGGTAGGCTGGGAGTGAACACTTTACTGGGAGTGAGGGAGTTGTGCCCTATTGCCTATTTAAGAAGCAATTGCCATCAGTGTTAAAGTCCCTCCCAAAGTCTCAAGAGCCCACATCCTCTGGGCTTCAGCAGCATTGGAGACAGCATCTCTGTCTGCTTCAGCGCTCCTCTCCTTGCCCAGCTCCCTGGGAGGCACATGGAGGAAGAGTACTGCTTGGTGCTGAAGCAAAGCCTTTGCTGGCATCTGCTGACGCGTCTCCTGTATGCTGGATGTAATTCAGTTGTGTTAACTGGGAGCAAATGTTTGACCAGAAAGATAGGGAACTGGAAGGGAAGAAGAGAGGAAGGGAGCCAAGGATCTTTTCATTATGCTGTGTGCCCTGGGAAATAGGCTTTCAGACGAACTAAGTGAAAAGGGTTATGAAAGCAACAGTGAGTAGATTTAGCAGAGCTCAGCAGTGGGAGTCAGGAGGTAAGCTTATGGGGGTCTCCCCAGGCACTTGCACAGGGATGTGTTGTCAAGCAGACAAAGGCAGAAAAAGAGCCAGGTGCTGCAGAATGAAGCAGAAAACACAGAGAGGAAATAAGGTGCAGTTCTGCAGCAGTGGTTAATCACTTCTCACTGCTGCAGTTGACATAGGGATGTGAGCATCAATAGAAATGGTGTGTCCTCGGCACCAGAGTGCTATGTACACTAGGAAGCATTTGTTTCTCGGAGTTAAGTCAGCAGCAGCCAGCATGGATTTGTGGCAGGTGTGTGCGCTGAGTTTTTTGGTCATCACCTCAGTTTTTTCTGTGCTGCTGTCCTTGGCAGCTGGGATGGGTGGCCCTGTAGCTCCTTCAACTCCAGAGTCAGACCTCTGAGATGCAGTGCTCTTGTTTGGCCTAGTGGCCCCTTGGAAGCGCTGGGCAGGGTCAGCCCTGCAATGGACTTCTCCCTCTACAAGGACAGCAGGACCAGAAGTTGCTATTTCAGCACTGACAATCTTCTTAAAGCAAGCTGCCCTTTGCTGTCCAAGTGAGACACAGCATGCAGCTTGCATGGCTCAGTGGGGCCAAGCCAATCTGGAGTCAGTCCCCAGAAGGCAGAAAACATGTGTTTTCCAGGGGTTTGTTTCATTTCTCTGCTTTTCTCTTCTCCCCTGGTGTGTCTCAAGGACTTCCAATGAAGCCTGAGCCTTTGCCATCTCCTCTGGAGGTTTCTGTTCTGTGTAGGGATGTGGGCTGAAGATGGGGGAAGAGTTTTCCAGGCATAGTGTCTTCATCTGAGTAGATAGCTGTTGTCTTTGGTGGGATCTGAGGTGATGAGATCTCATGCAGACTTTGGCAGTTATGTGCCACCAGCCCCCTGCCCATCAGAGCAAGGGCAGCTGAGTTGATCCCACTGGGTGGGGAAACACAGGTTCCTGTGTTTTCTGTGCTCCCGTTCAGGCTTCCCAGCCTTTCTCCGAATCCTTAAGGAGAAGGAAAACATTTAAAATCGGAAGTAAACACTGGTGAGAGGATGGGGGACATTTCTAAGTGATGTCTTCTTCTCCCCCCATAGCTGGTGTATGAGTTCTTCCTCCGGTTCCTGGAATCACCTGACTTTCAACCAAATGTAGCCAAGAAATACATTGACCAGAAGTTTGTACTATCTGTAAGTAATCGTTGCCCCTGCCAGTGTGCACACCTTTATGAAGGACACGCAGCAGATTTTGGTCAAGGTGTATGCAAACAGTCCAGCTTTGTCAGCAGGTGCTTGATCATGTCGGTTTTCTTTTTCCCTTGGTCTAGTCTTGAATGAGCAGCCAGCATTCTTTGTCCAGGGCAAGAGTGTGTGTGCGAGCTGTAGTCCCTGGAACTCATCGCTCATTGTACAGGTGGAGAGGAGTACTGGGGGCCTTGCAGGGGAAATCTGGGGGCACACAACTTTGTAGAGTGTGCAGGCCATCACTGTGCTTCCAAAAATGAAAGAAGTGCTGGCAGTTCCAGCTTGTGACTAGGAGGTGGCATGTTTCGGAGAAACGACCACTGTACTCAGGGTGGTGAAGGCATCACTCGACTGAAAGAGCCACTTTTGCTGAGGAGGAGCAGTGTCCAGTGTTGCTGGTAGCTTTGTCGAGACAGGTAGTGTGCAGACACTGACTGAATTTCTCTCCCCACAGCTGCTGGATCTCTTTGACAGTGAAGACCCCAGAGAACGAGACTTCCTAAAGACTATTCTGCACAGGATCTATGGGAAGTTCCTGGGTCTGCGAGCATATGTGAGGCGGCAGATCAACAATATATTTTACAGGTCAGATGCTTCTTAGTGCCACTGGCCTAGTGAGTGAGTAGGACAATCCAGTGAGATAAATTTGGGGCACTAGGCTGTGATTCTCTCTGATCCAGACTGTGATTAGCTAAGTGACTCAGTTATGTCACACTACTTTGGTAGGTATAGCATTCACCTGTGCTTAAGAGCAGTGAGGATGTGATAGCACTGTCTTCTACACACATAGCAAATGTTGGGACCTATGAGCTTTAGCCGATCTGGGGGCCACTAATTTATTTGCTCCTATCTCTTACACCTTACCCTGTCATCTCTGAATTCTGTTATTTGCTAGGACACTCCCTGTCTCCAGTGGTTTTCCTTTCTTTTGCTTATCAAAGTGTATCCAACGTTTGGCGATGATCTCTTATTCTTCTCTTTAGGTTTATCTATGAAACAGAGCACCACAATGGGATTGCAGAGCTGCTGGAGATCCTGGGAAGGTAAGGGCACTTCTGGAAGTCCTAGAGGGTCCATAGTGAGTAAGACCTCCCAGCCCAGCATGCTGCATGAGCTGGCAGTGCCTTCCTTCAGCAGTTCTTGCAGGAGCCGCCTCTTCCAGAGGATCTCAGTCTGATGAAGCACACAGTGAAAGTACTCTCCAGCCTGCCGATAAATGCAGTGGTAGCCTTCTCCTCCCCAGATTTGTCTTCTGTTCTTTTGAGTTTGAGTCCAGTCACACTTGCTGTCTTGGCTCAGCAGGCAGTAAAAGAGAAGAGTTCCTCACAGCCCTGAGAAGCCCGTAGCAGTGGGCAGCCTTCTCCATGGCTTCAACTGCCCTTCTGTTTACAGCCCTCTCTTACCATCATCCTGTTCTGTAAACTAGAAGCCTCGAGTACTGGGCTGCCCCTGTGTTGGCCTTCCCAAGAGGTTCTGCTTAAGTGTGTGTGGGCTCATCCTGGCAGAGGACAGAGCAGAGCCCAGGCCCCATCAGAGGTGTTTCCCTGCTGTGCCTGCTGAGGAAACACTCTCGCTGAGCATGATATGCAGGTTTGGCCCCAGCAACCACACTTCTGGTGGGTGCTCTCTCAAGTGACTAATGAGAGCTAGGGCAAGCCCCTGATTCTTTTGAGGTGAGAGAGACTGTATTTCTGCTGGGTAAAGATATTAATGAGACTCTTGTTTCTTCTCAGCATAATCAATGGGTTTGCTTTGCCTCTGAAGGAAGAGCACAAGATGTTCCTCATCAGAGTCTTGTTACCACTGCACAAGGTGAAGTCGCTCAGTGTCTACCACCCACAGGTGAGAATTGCTTCAAGTTCCCAGGGCAGAATGAGATTCTTGCAAAAGCCGTTGTTCAGGCTTGCTTATAGCTATTCACTGGGCTGCATTACTGTGTTGTACAGAGTTCTTGCTGTGAGATGTTTTGGGCTCTACACTAGTCCTTTACTGTGGTGGTTGTTTGCAGTGCCTGTGCCTGTATGTATACAAGTGTGCTTTTTGCCACTGGCTGATAGGAGGGTATCCTGTGGCCTGCTCTGCCTTTCTGTGGTGGAAGTTTGTGAAATATTGGGGCCCTACTGAAACCAGAGGGCTACTTCCAAGCTGCAGACATCAGCCTGTGCATGTGGTGTGTCAGCTGTTAGTCATCGCAGAGATATGCGGAGAAGTCAGTGGGCTGGGCTGCTAGGCTGGTATAGAGATCAATTTCTTGCAATTTAGAATACATACGAGAAGAGTTGAGAAGATCAGGACTCGGGCTAGGAAGTGAAAAAGTATGGCTACTGAGCAGTGATGTCTGTTCTCCCAGACTTGTTTTTATGGGGCAGGGCTTTGCGATAGTCAGGTTTGTTCCTTCCCATGTGTGCAACTGTGCTTGCATTTGAATGAATTGGCTGTGGACTGCTCTAGGTGGCTCAAGTTTTATCCTTTATGCTGCACGAAAGTCCTGAGCTCTGGCTCTGCCTGCTTGGTCTTAGAGCCTTCACCTGAGGCTGATGGCAGTCAGAAGAACTGGATTCATCTGGAGCTGCAACTGTCTACTCATCACACGCACTGTGGAGGGCATGATGTGACTTCCAGCCTAGGGTGGTAGTGGCACTTTAATCTCAGGTACACTTGAGGAAGTTCTAATCTTGCCATGTTTTTTTCCTACAGTTGGCGTACTGTGTTGTACAGTTCTTGGAGAAAGACAGCAGCTTGACAGAGCCAGTGAGTAACCTTGCTTAACCTCTGTGTGTCAGTCAAGTCCCCAAAAGCTTCATGGCTTCCTTAGAGTACAGCAAGGGTGAGAAAGGGCTAAAGAGGCTGGGAGTCAACTGGATTGTTTACTGGGTTTGCTTGGTACCCTGTAGGCAGAGGGGGCTGTGCTGCTCATGTGCGAGTCTTTAGCATTCTCTCCTGAAAGTTTCAGGAAGGTGGACTATGGTCTTCCTTTGTGCTTCAGATCTCAGTGTAGCAGAAGGAACACTGTATCACGCTGTCCTTTCAGGGCAGAGCTTTCAGCTAGTGACACATGCTGCAGAGACAAAACACATGGCCATCTGATATCTGATGGAACAAGCATGAGCTTGTGGGTGACCTGAAATAGTAAGAGTTCGCTCCAGACTGCCTGAGTTGGCTGAAAAACTGTGGGGATGAGTTTAGGAACCTGGGACACAAAGGTCTACTTAGGCAAGCCACTGTTCCTTGATGAAAGTATTCTCCTTCCTGCTCTAGCATCAGTTTGCTACGTTCGTAGTGTTAAGTCACATTGTAGGTGCATTTGCCTTCAGGATGTAGTGCTGGGAAACAGCAGGTTCTAAAATGTGTGAGCAGTGTAGTTGGGGACCTCAGTATTCCAGTCACTGGCTGCGCAGACCTGCAGTGTTAACCAGGCTATGTGCTGGCTTGGCAGAGGGTGCAAGCAGGAGACAAGTGTTTTTCCACCCACTGCAGGCCAGGAAATGTCTTCTGCAGAGCTGAGCTTCGCAGCCTCAAAACAGCAGATGGCCAAAGAACGTGTGCTTGTGTCACTGTAACAGGGAGCACCAGAAAGTGTGAGCATTTTAATGAGTAATGCTAGCTGGGGTCGTTCTGTTCTCTGGCTGAAATGTGTATGTTCATGGTGAGCCTGACTGTGCTTGGTGGAAGCTGGTCAGCTGTTGTCAGCTTTCTGGTTCTTCAGCTCTGACACCAGCAGTGCTGAAGCAGACCTCCCAGTTTTTCCTTTAAATGTGGGTCCTCCATTTCCTTTGTTCCCAAAAGCCTGCTCTGAAACAAACTGCGTAAAGTAGCTTCCTGATCATGCAGAGTACTTCCTGTGGCTGACATCCAGCCCAACAGCCTCCTGCCAAAGCACTTACTGTAGCATGCAGGAGAAGAGAGAAATAGAAATGTGTCAATATTTCCAGGATTCTTTTTGCAGCTTATTCAAATAGTAAAGCTCCACAGCTTGTCACTGCTTACTGGGTAATCAGTTAGTGGCCCCTGGATTAGAGACCCAATTCTTGTTTGGTGCTTGTGGAGAGCAGTGGGATGACCCAATTTCGTTACCGTCAGTGGATGTTGCATTGGGTCTCAACCAGACATACCAAGGCCATATTGCCACAGGTTGTGTCCTGTTGAAGCATCCTGCTTGTGAAGGTTTTGAATAGACTCCTGAGGTGACTGGCGTTACTGAAGTCTTGAAGAATTACAGGGCTTGTGCATCAGCAAGGCTCTGAATGCACTAGGAGGTGCTGCCACCAGTGCTGGAAGCAGGCCAGATCACTCACTAGGTCCACACTCACTTAGAGTGGGCCTCCCAGAAGCTTGCTCAGCAAGGCTTGACATGGTAGCTCTTGTGTTAACAGCAGTCTTAAAGACTGCCAGGTGAGCAAGGCCTCAGATGTGCTCAGTAACAGCAAAGACAGACTCGACACACCTCGCACCGCCTTAGCTGTAGGAGAAATTCAGTGTCTGAGTCACTAAAGCTAACTCTTGCCTGAATGGCAGACCTGAGTAATGACAAAACACTGAGGATACCTAACTGTTGGCTTCTGAAGCCTTGAGTCGGTGGAAATGTAATGCTCAGATGTTTCTAATCTTGCTGTTGCATTGCCTACTGCTGTCCCTCCACTGCTGTGATCTTCCTCTTGAGTGCTGGCTTCAGGGTCAGGTTGCTGAAGTACACAGAGTTTGAAAGAGCAACTCCTACCACCAGCTGTGTGTGAATCTAGCGTCTACAGAGTTAACATTTCTGTAAATGCCGTACCAGTGGCTCCTGTAGTGTGAAGGTCTGCAGGATCTTGGATCCTGCCTTTGACCATGTCTAGAAGCAGATGGGTAGGGAAGAAAGCAATAGTAAAAATAAAGAAATAAAATCAAGTGGGATATAGCCCTTCCCCTAGTATATTCTTCCAGTATCTTGTAAGCAAGTTTACTCAGCCAGAAGTTGTCATATTTAATTATCACCATTAGGTGTAACCTCCATAAACTTGTCTACTCCCTTCTGGATTCTGTTTGGACTTAAATTCTCCACAAAGTCTTGCAAGAACGAGCTCTGTAATCCAGTTGTTTTTGTGTGAAATGGTACTTCCTTTTCCTTGTCCCAAACCCATCCATTGCATTATTTATTGGGTGCTCCCCAGTGTTCAAGCTCTGTGATGTATTGAATAATGATTCCTCAGTGACCTTCTCCATAGCGTTTCCAATTTTATTAATTGATCTTCCATGGTTGCTCTGCACCATCTGCCAGCTGCTGACCACTCTGGTTTGAGCCTTCCATGTAAGCTGTGTTAGGGGAAAAAAAAGTGGTTCTAAGCTTTGGGCTTGTAGTACAGAATTGTAACAGCCTGAGCAGTGCTGCTGTCTTGCGTGTACCTTGGCAGAGTTTGGGCTTTTCTCGTTTTTCTTCCCTGGTAATCCACCCTGACTTTCTGAGACAGTCTCGTCTTTTACTTCCTCCCCTCTGCTGTTGTGACCAGACCCTTAAAAATGTATTTCACAGCTGGTGTTAACTTTCAGCCTCTAACACTGTCTCTGTACCCTCCCCACTCAGGTGATTGTGGGCTTGCTGAAGTTCTGGCCGAAAACTCACAGTCCCAAGGAGGTGATGTTTTTAAATGAGCTGGAGGAGATCCTGGACGTGATTGAGCCATCTGAGTTTGTGAAAGTTATGGAGCCCTTGTTTAGGCAGTTGGCCAAGTGTGTCTCCAGCCCACACTTCCAGGTGGGTTGCAGCTCAGGGAGGGGATAGGGCACTCACTTGTAATCCACTTGGCATGTGAGGGTGACACCACAGCTTTTGGACTTGTCTTTGTGGATCAGTGGCACATGGAGGTGTGATCAGGGTGAGTATTGGGGCGATGTGTGGTGGGAGGCAGTGAGAATCCTCACCATAACCACAGAGCAAGCTCATCCAAAGAGAAAACAAAGCAAATCAGTGGAGCCCTTCCTGCTGCACTGTGCTGTTCAGCACGATGTATTGCAGCAAGCTGGAGCTGGAGCAGAGGTGCTCTGCCACCTCCTGTTTTGGCTAGCAAACACAGAGGAGATCTATCCAGTGTCACCCTGTTGCAGTAAAACCAAGCTGGCTGCAGTATTGGAGGGAGGCCAACCAAAGAGACGGTGTGCAGAGAAGGTACTTTTCTGGTGAGAAGGTATTATTCTGGTGTAGGTGGTAAAGAGTGAGGTATATGGAAAAAGCGCTAGACTCTGCTTCTTCCTTGTTCCCACTGAAGGGAAGCTGGCTGTAGTACCAGGCTACAACAATCTCTGTGGCTGTTAGTCTTAAGGTTTAAAATGTCCAGGATGGTAGGACCTGCTAGTAGCTCCTAGCAAGTGTTCTTGGCTCACTGGTTTATGTTGCCATGAAGAGTGCCCAGGAAGAAGATAGCTTGCTGGTGAAACAAGTGGCTGACCCAGGTATGGGTGGGGTGTTAAACAGTGACAAAGCCGTCCCCCAGGGTGAGCGTGACTGCACAGTGAGGCAGACTGGCTTCAGTCTGTCTTTTGGTACAGAGAGGTACAAAGTCATGTGTTTACAAGCCAAAAATGAGGTCAGTCTAGGTCACATGTGTATGTAAAAGATGACTGTTTCCTGGAAGGGACTTGGGGAGCCTGGTGGAAACCAGCTGGACATGGATTACTGGTGTGGTGATGGGAACCAAAGGACTAACATGACTTTTGGGCATGGAAGGAGCTACTGTAGGGAATTAAGGAGCTTGAATAAAGAAGGGTAAAGGCTGGAGGAGAGGCATCCTGTACTTGATAACAGCTCTCATCTGCTGCCAACTCTTTGAAAAACAAGACTAAAAAACCTGGAGAAGGTGCAAACACTTTAAAGCCTAAGGAAATTAACCCCAAATGTGTCCCATACAGTCAGGCTGAACAGTTTCTGTCTCTGCAGCTTGCCTGAGAGCAAAAATAGGAATTGACTTCTTGGTAAATCTGAACACCTTGGTGGGGGAGAGTTTTCTCTGGGTGGATTGTGTATTAATCTAGCAGACAAAGGCTTAACAAGATCTAATAGCTGGAAACCAGAGCTACATAAGTGAACACGGGGTGAGTTTCACTTTGTTTCCTCATGTGGAACAATACGTTAAGGGGTTATAGTGAGTTCTTCATCATCTGAAATATAAAACTGAGACTGGATGTCTCTCTTCCTTGGTTTTTAAGCCATTCTCAAGGTAACACTAGATGCCTAAGTTAGCCTGGTGATCTGCATTGTCCAGATTTGTGGTTAAATATGAAGAACTGTGGTTGAATCTATCACTATGTAGAAACCTGTTAGACTTGTTTGTTTTGGTAGAGCAGGATGGCTGCCCCAAGATTTTCCATTTTTTAACCCTCACTGAATCAGGGGGATGAATTGTGAGTCTGGTAACTGAAGCATGCTCCAAAGCCCAGAGACTCTGTTATGAGGGAGGCCAGGGAGGAATGGAGCTTTACAGAAGACAGTCTGAGGAAATGAAGGAGGCTTGGAGCTGGTCGAGCTGGGACCTGGAGTGGATGACATTGGCATCCTGACGTGTTGTGTAAAGGGGTTGGAGTCATCAGTATATTGATGGTAGGTTTGCCTAGTCAAGAACGTGAGGTTTTCCCCAGGAAAGTGAGAAGTGCCTGGCAGAGGCTAAGGGAAAGAAGGCTGGGCAGCAGGGATGAATGCCCTTGTAGAAGTTGGCGAAAGTCAGCCCTGCTGCCCACACTGTGGGGAAGCATTTGCTCTTCAGCTGGGTGGTGGCAAGCTCTGGTCTCAGCACTGCACAGTTTCCCTGTGCACCACAGGTGTTACTGGAAGGAGCCTCTCCAAGGATGGCTTTCTCTCCCACTTGCAGGTGGCAGAGCGAGCGCTGTACTATTGGAACAACGAATATATCATGAGCCTGATCAGCGATAACGCAGCCAAAATTCTCCCGATCATGTTTCCAGCACTCTACAAGAACTCCAAGAGTCACTGGAACAAGTAGGTCTTTCCGCATGCCCTGGCACTTGCTGTATATGGCAGGATCACTTGACCTACAGGCGATCTTGGGGCATGCTGCTATGGTGTGATGACGGATGGTGCTCGGTGACACCAGGTGCTGAGCCAGAGAGGTTGTTAGTAGTATCAGCATGGAAAAGTGCCACAGCAGACCACAGTGACCTGCTTCTGCAAGGGGTCAGGCACCTGCAATGACGTGCCTTGGGGCCATTGAGTCTACCCAGAGTTTGATACCTGCATATCACTAATGTTGCCAGTCTCTTGGAGGTGTGCAGTAGGTTTTCCAGCCGGCTTCTGGCTGCTTGTTAACTAATGATCACCCACTTGCTCTCCATGACCAGAGACCTGGGCTAATGCAGTGCCTAACTCCTTGAGTACAGGAAGAACAGAGAAAGCAGAACTAACTGGGCAGATGTCCCATGTCAAATTATTGCCCTGTGTGTCTGATTCCTCGATATTAGTCTGTTTTGTGATTCTCCCATGAACTTCCTTTCTTCCGACTGCTTCTTCAGTTAATTCAAGTTGTAAAACTCGCTTCCTTTTAATGAATTAGCTAAAAAAAAAACTTAGTCTGCAGCTGAGATCCTAAAATCTTCCAGCAAAACCCACAAGACAACAAAAAAAAAAAAAAAAAGGTCATCTTCCCCTATTCTCAAGGGGGAAAAANGCTTCTTCAGTTAATTCAAGTTGTAAAACTCGCTTCCTTTTAATGAATTAGCTAAAAAAAAAACTTAGTCTGCAGCTGAGATCCAAAAATCTTCCAGCAAAACCCACAAGACAAAAAAAAAAAAAAAAAAAAAGGTCATCTTCCCCTATTCTAGAGGGTGGAAAAAAGCAAAATAATTGATTCTAGGGAGGCTGGGTGAGTCCAGGGCTTAGGAGTATACTGTGGTAGCAAAGACAGGGTTGTGAAGTGGAACTTGTTTGCAGAGAGCTCCCCACTGGTCTGCTGTTTGACTGCTTCCTTCTCATTGCATCAGGAAGCACAACTTGAGCCACCAGTCACGGGCACTCTAAAGACTGCGGTAGAAACAGACGTGCAGACATGAACGCACACAAACACCCATACATGCACATATGTGCACCAACAGGCACATGCATGTGTAAGATGTGTGCACATATCCACATGTGCCTGCAGACAAATGTGCAGAGACACTCACTCAATGTTACTGGCCCTCCTGATCAGAGTTCAGAAAAGGACTTCATGTTCTTGTCTGAAACCCTTTACCAGTTCTGTTTCCTTCTTGCACCAGTCAAGATTCACAATTCTGCTATTTCTGTGTTTTCCTCTTGTTTCTCCTTGTCTTTGTTTTAACACTAGCCACATCTTCTCAGGGCAGGTTGAGTACCTCAGATTCTCCTCTTCTTTCCCATATCTTGTCTACTCCAACACTTTGTCAGACAGCCTGCGTAAGTCTAGTAGGGCTGTAGGTCTCTTCCTTATTCCATCTGTAGAGCTGGCGAGGCACAGAGCTTGATCTACTGAGTCTCTCTTTTGCCTCTGGGTCAGATTATTTCAGAGACAGCTTCAGGACTTGTTTTTATTCCCCAGGAGAGTCCTTGTCCCAGAGAGAGCTCACGCACAGTGCAACCTATCAATGAATTGCTGACACGAAGTCGACTTTTCTTCTGGGGTATTCTTTGTGCTGGTTCCTATCTCTGCAGGGCTGCTGAATGCCTGTGTTTTGGGCAGCTCAGTGACAAAGCTCATGACTGAATGCTGGGCAGCCCAAAAAAGTCATTCTGTATATGTGAGGTGAACTGTGGGAGACACTAAAGCTAGGTTAGGTAAAGCCCCCCTGAGAACAGCCCTGAGCAGGTCCCTAGCATCTTTCCTTTCCAGTTTCTAACGACAAGAAATAAATGTGTGAATGCATATTTTTGCACTCATCAGTCTGACCACAGACCTGTCCCAGTGGTCTTCTCTTTCTTCTCCGTCTCTTTCTCTATGTGTGATAGTCTCTGCTGTGTTTCTGGAGGGGGTTTTCCCACGCTAAGAGCTGCAACTGTGTGAAAATCTTTTGTCACTTTGCTGTAGTGCATGAGTTGCTGCTGTTGTTAGCCCTTGTCTGTGCTGCTGGTGCTAACTCAGGGCTGATATCCTGGAGAATACCACTATGACTTGTTCTCCTTTCCTCATTTATTTGCAGGACAATCCATGGGCTGATCTATAATGCACTGAAGCTGTTCATGGAGATGAACCAAAAGCTTTTTGATGACTGCACGCAGCAATACAAGGCAGAGAAGCAGAAGTGAGTAAGAGGTTCTTGCCAAGTAACTTGAGCTCATCCTGGAATCTCCTTGGGGTACAGTAACAGATGGTAGATGCCAGTAGGCAGAGGGGAAATGGAAAGGTGGTGCAAATAATTTTGTCAAAAAGTAGGGTTCCTCAGCAATAACTGTGTGTAGGGATGAGAAGAGGTAAAATGTGTGCCCTGATAAAAATCCTCTCAGTTCTGATGAAGCAGGTAGCTTGGAAAAGAATGTCAGAGTTTGCTGGGTCGTGAGGAAATAAATTGCACTGTAGAGGATAACTCAGCTTTTCAGAGATGCTTGTGCTCTGCCTTGGAAATATTTACCAGTTTGTATAAGTTGTAGTGATGCCAGTGGAATCCTGCTGCTTTAGAAAGACTTTTCTGAACAGCTTTGCTGCAGTGGGCATAATGCATCTTTCGTGCCACAGGATGCTTTCTGTTTTCTGATAATAAAGTGGAATAATACCTGGAATTTCAAAGAGTAAATGGTGGGGATAAAATCTGAGCTCAGCAAGTACCTGTGCCATGATGCTATAGTGAGGAAAAAACTCCACTTTTTCTGCTTCCCTGTGTTTGTTTTGGTGCTTGTATGACTTGCCTTGGTGAGCTGAGTCAGTTCAGTAAGCTAGAAAGAAACTTTTTTTTTTTTCCTGGGTCTTTTTTCTGCTGACTGTTGATATAAAATAGTGCTTCTCATTCCTGGATGAGCCAGGGCTGCCACAAGGGTGGCAGTGAGGAGCGTGGGGCTAGCCCTTGCTGGCAGCAGGGAGCTCTGGGGTTCCTCCCGTTGTTTTGTGAAATAGTAATAAATAACAAAGTTGAGATATGAATCAGAACTTGGGGATGGGTGACCTGCGTATGGAGAAATTAAGGTTTTGTTAACATCTAAATAAGGAGCTAGCAAGATTTTTTTTCCCGCCCTATTCTAGGGCATTTGTGAAGCCCACAAATGTCTGCACATTTATTTTTAAGTCACAGTGACAGCACATTTACTGTGAGATCTGCCTGGTGTTTCCAGCAGGAGCTTTTTCTACCCATTTAGCTTCTACCCATGATCACCTGCTGAGGGTGACTGTTCCCAGCATTTCTGTGTGGCTGATGGAGAATTGTTCTGGAAAAGGTCAACAAAGCAGCTCAGAGCTGTCCAAGAAATGGATGGGTAGAGCTGCACTGTTTTCTGTTCATGTTAAGATAGTTTTTTTTTTCTCTAGTGCCTCTCTGCCTAATTATACTTCAGAAAACTTTGTGTTGGGTTTTTATCAAGGATATACCTTTTGCTGCCCTAGATAACCAAATTTGGTAAAATGTCAGTTGAAAGCTTGGTGGGCGGGAAGTAAAAATGTCTTTCAGCAGCTGAATCTGAGATGAGTTTACCTGCAGTGAGCATGATACAATTCCTCAGCTAAGTGGGATTTCCCTGCCACAGGGACCCAGCTAAGTAGGCCTTTCTGGGCGAGAACATGAAGGCTCAACTCTGCTGTCACTAGCACAGCATTAGCAGCTGTTCCTGGCTTGAGAAGTGTGACCAGGTTCCCCTCTGACGGGATGCTAGAGCTGGGAGAGAACATTGTGAAAGGTCTGTGGGGACGGGCTGGGAAACAACTAGGAAGGGAAACCAGTGGCAGAAGGGAATGGGCTAGGACAGCAGGCTGGGGGAGGAAGAGCAGCTTGTCTGGGCAAGGAGGTAGAAAGGAAGTAGTGACTTTCAGCAGAGGTACAGTGAAGAGCTGGATTGTGTGTGTGTGGGGGGGGTAGTGTTATTATTAATGTCAACGGATAGTAGGAATGGGATGGGTAAAGGGAATAAAGGGAACAAATTAGAGGAGGAGAAATGAGGAGGTTGGGTTTTGTTGGGCAAGGGGCTTGGGACTGGACAGGACATGGTGGGGGAAAAGAGCATGCACTTGGGAAGATGGATTAGAAACCCGGGTTTACTGGAATACTATGGCTGAGTTCTTTGCTTAAGTCCATTGTGAAAATGTCATCTTTTCCCTCAGTGTCCTTAAAATATCCAAGAAATATAAACAATCCATGCGCACTTAACACTGTGGCTGCATGTTCTGGAGTGTAATAGAATAAGTCATTGCTGGAATGAATGGAGTTAGAAAAAGCATGTTTCACAGGCAAGAAAAAGTGTTGTTTAGTGGTGGCTCCCCAGTGGAACAAGGCTGTTCTGTAGCTGAAGTCTGCCTCGGAGTTTGGGGTGCCATTCCTGCACTTCCCCTACTTGCTCTTCTTTACACAGACTGCTGTGACCTGTTCTGGTGAGCAGCAGGTCCTTTTGCCTCCCTTCCAGTGGAGAAGACATGCTGCATCTGCAGCTCATTGCTGCTGCCTCCCTGGCAGAGCTGACTGCAGGCTATGCCTGTCAGTGGACAGTAATGTGGCACTGCAGTCAATTGCCATTTTATTTTCAAACACGGAGACTTAAACCGAGTAGAAATAGTACTTTTTTTTTTCTAATAAAAACCTGTGAGTCTGTGGTTGAGTGCCTCTGGAGTAAAGCAGCATGCCAAAGGCTGCTTGTGCAAATGCTGGCTGGATCACTGTAATGCAGGATTGACCTTTAACTGTGTGATGCCTTGCTTTTTCCACAGGACTTTGGCGTTATTTGGTGAGACTGATGAGCTTGAAACGCCGAGGCTTCTTTAGCATAGACAGAAAAAGGAAGAGAGACCTATGAAGTGTTTTCTGAATGAGTCGCTAGAGACCTTGTACTATGAACTAGAAAACAGCACGTGTGGGAAGGACTGCATTTGTGAACAAAGCCAGTAAATGTGAAACAGTGAAAAGGAGAGAGCTTGTAGGTACACAATTAGGCTGCAACCAGATGTCGAGACGCCTGCTCAGAAAAGGCTTAATCATGTTTTTAATTAGTTACAGTGCCTACAAGTGACATGCCAGCTCAGGCCTGTCACACCGCTGCACCTCTGGCTGTACAGCTGCAGCCAAGGCTGGTCATGGAGGGACAGACTCTCCCCGGGACATGTGGGGAGGCTCTCTACTGTTCAGTGCAGAGGGATTGACTGCACCTTGCTAATCTCCCCAGACATCTTGAAGCTGTTCAAATTATCAGAACCCTTCAGAAAACAGTGGGAAGGTTGGGGCAGATAGATAGTGTCTAGTCCTGAACATGCCCTTCTGTTAAAGCGTGAGGGCCTTGAGCATTGCCTTTCAAGAAGTGCTGCTCCCGTAGACTCAGCACTGTCCTGTGAGGCATTGCTGTTTAGAAAGGTAGGATTCTCCAAAGACTCACATGGATGAGTGACACTTTCAGATAAACTGCAATGGAAATGTCCTGGTGTAGGAGGGAAAGCCAGGCTGATTGATGAGGTTGGGAGGAAGTTTCCCATATAGAGGAATGTTGGACAGCTGTAATACTACAGCTAAGTCAATGTGGCATCAAAATAAAGATGAAACTGTATTTCATTCTTTGGAAATACTTGTTTGGCTGAAAAGAGTGATCACAGGTGTAAAGCTTTCAGATTTTTAGAAGGGCTGCTCTTAGTCAGACCAGATGTTCTTTTTGCAAGGTGGTCTTTTGCGGTATCAGCTGAGCACATGATGTGTAAACTGGTGGATCTTGAAGTGTGATGAGGAATGGAGGGCTTTCCCAATGCTATTCAAACTGCTTTGCTGATCTGAAAGGAAAGAACTGGTGCTAGAGATGCATGGAGCTGAATGACTGGATGAGTGCCCTTCGCTCACTGTACCAGACCAGTAATGTGACCTAGTCCAGCCAAACAAAATGAGCTTTGTTGCACCCTTAGATGGCAAGGCAGTAGACACCATACCAGCAAAGTAGACATTTGCTTTGGAGGGGCAGTGGCCTTCACGATGTGAGGGCCTTTGTGGACAGACGTACTGGTCTACATTTCCAGGGGCAAGGTTGGAGTAATACACATGTTTCTGTTTATCAGACATTAAAAAGGATTCTGGAGAAATTTGGGATAAGTCAGGAAATAGCTAGGGAAGATCAGTGCTAACTCCTGGTCACAGTCCCCTGTGGAGATCTCCAGAGCTCTGTCGAAAAATAAGGTGTGGGTTATTAATTTGGAGGTTTTTTGACCCTGTGTCCTCTTGACGGAGTAGTCTGCTGCTTGAATGCTTGGCAGCTTCATTCTAATTTTTTTAGCCTCCTTTCTTACATATATTTTGGGACTGTGAGATCATTACAGTGTATAAGAATTTCCTTAGCATGGATAGATAGGGCACTAGAAAGACCAGTAGCTGGGATGAAAGCCAGATAGTTAGTTAAAATCTTAAATAAAGCAGAGATTTTAGTGTAGGTGTTTAAAATGTAGAAGAGAATAACAAGAAGTGGTGGATACTCACCTCTATTTGCAGGGTACGTTCACTGCCCTGGGGTTTAAAGGTGACCCAGCCAAACAGTCACTTAAGGCCTATGCCAAAATCTGTGCCAAGTTCAAGAGCTGTGCCTAGGGGTTTGGGCATCTCTCTGGTGTGTTGTGGCCAGAGAGAGAGAGAACTGTGGGCAGTTGAGCCTCAGCTCTATTGGAAATGGCAGTTTGTCCCTTGGCATCTGTGGGGCTCCAGGAAAATGTGTTTGACATCCAAACTGGTGTCATTGCTTTACTCCAGAAACCAGTTGCTCTGGTCCACTCCTGCAGCACAAAGCCAAGGAGAAAGTACCTGTGCAGCCCACTGCTGCCATGCTGTGCTCTGAGGTGAGCAACTCCCTGCTAGCTGCAACGTGTCACCTCTTCTTGCCACATCTCACCCGTAGATAGAATTAGGGGTCTCTGAAGGACAGAGCAGCTCTTCTCCTCACCTGCACTTCTCTGCTGTCTCTTGCTTTTGTCTTCCTGTGAACGAAAGCTGCACTTTCCCCAGGAGTTCACACTTGTGCTTGCTCTGTCTCTGCAGGGGAAGGTTCAGGATGAAGGAACGAGAAGAAATGTGGCAGAAAATAGAGGAGCTGGCCCGGCTGAACCCCCAGGTGCGTAACAGCAGGACTTAGGATGAATGAGACACGAATGTGCTGGGGGTCTTGACCTGCTTCCTCAGTTCACAAGAGCAGGCTCTAGCACCTGATCTCAGTCCTGTGCACACAGCTGCAGCAGTGGTCTGTCCCTCCCAAACCCCAGTGTCTTGGGGATGCCGGTACTGTTTTACCAGCCTGGCCCTCTGTAGCACTGACCTCTAGATAATGCCTTATAGAGAGCATGTACGTGTTTATGGACTCCTCTCTCAGCTGTGGCTGTACGTGCAGTGTGCTATGGCTCAGAGCGCACAGGTAGGAATGGGTAGGAGAAGATGCTCCTTTCTTGTCTACCTACTAAAGGTACCTACTGCTACCTTTGCGGGGGCCAGAGAGGGTGGCTGGAAGAAGTGTGCCATGCTGTGTTAGGATGCTGGGGGAGAAGGCTTAGTGATGGATGCTGTGCTGACTCTCCAGCTGTCTGTGTTGTCTGCAGTACCCCATGTATTACGCACCTCTGCCATTGCCTCCTGTCTGCTGTATGGAAACGGAGACCCCAACTGCGGAGGATATACAGCTACTGAAGAAAACAGTGGAGACTGAGGCTGTGCAGGTGCGTAGGTGACTAGGGTCCTTCCACAATTGCTCTCAGACCAGCAAGGACATCAGCATAGTCAGTCCAGGGTCCAGCAGTTCTCACTGGCTCTTTCCAAGTGTTCTGAGGGTAAATGCCCCTGCTCTCGTCCCTGATCTTTAGAGATCAACCTGTAATCTGAAGAGTGGAGTTTATCTAACCTTCCTACTCTGGAAAAAGTGCAAGTGGGACTTTTCTGTGTCCTTTTGGTCTGTGTTTGGCGCTCAGCCTGTTCTGCAGCATGCTGCACTGTCACCCAGCATATCCTAGAGCGGTTGGAGTCAGAGAATGGGGAAGCTGGAGGGGTAAAGGGGTTTGCTACTGATCCCTGACTCCTTTGGTTTGTCTGTAGATGCTGAAAGACATTAAGAAGGAGAAAGTTTTGCTGCGCCGGAAATCTGAGCTTCCTCAGGACGTCTACACTATAAAAGCCCTGGAGGCCCATAAGAGAGCAGAAGAGTTTCTTACCTCAAGCCAGGAGGCTCTCTGACGGGCTCAGGAGCTGGCCCAGGAAGCTCTACCCCATCCCTTTCCCCCAGGGGTCACGGAAATGCACTCGGTTCTCATGTATAAATAAGGAATGAACATGGTGAGCTGTGCCTGTCCTCCACTCCATCCACATCCCTCCAGGGTAGACCTGGTTTTACGTTATAACTTGTATCTCACCACTGTCATGTCCTCCTGCTTTTCCACCTCGGGTGTGCGTGTATGAAGGGAGCCTGCCTGACCTGTGACTGTATCAGCCCAGGCAGGAGTCGCTTCATTTCCAGCTGCTGCCTGGTTCTTACTCTGCCTGGGAGCCAGAGCCTTGCTGCCCTGCAACACAGGCTCTGTGTTGGCCAGAGACTACCGTGCGTGGCTCAGCATGCTGCTACAAGCTCCAAGTGCCCATCTCTACCATGCCTGCCCCTGTGCTGCCTGTGCAGCTGAGCCCTGTAGTGGCCAGAGGTCAGGCTGAGCTCAGGGCAGGAGCGTGTGGCAGAGTTTGTGGGGGCTCTGCTGCCTCTCAGCCCTGCCTTGGGGTGCAGCAATGCAGCTGGAAGGTCTCGCGTACAGCAGAGGAGATGTTCACTTCTACCTTTCTTTTGCTTCAAGCCCCTTGTTCTGTTCCCCTGTCGGTGGAGTGGGGGTTCAGTGCTTCGCCACCCCCAGTAAAGCTGGGTGCAAGCACTACATACTATTGCAGCCCTCCCTTTAGAGCATCCTTAGAAGCTCTCTTGTGGGAAAGTGAATTCCTTCAGCTGTTTGTGTTGGTCTGTGCTGACTTGTCTCCATCCCGGTGTCTTGGGTTAATTATGGGCCCAGAATTAACTTCCCGCTTTGTAGCAGGTGTCAGCCACTGACTTCTGCTTTCTTCCTCTACCTGCTCAACTAAAATACTCCTGCAGCTCTCCCTTTGTCACTGTATCCCATCCTTAGCTCTGCAGTGGCCAGGATTTCTAGGAAGCTTGTGCTGCTAAAGTCATTTCTGCAAACTAGTGGAAGCAATGGATACATGTTATGGGGCCAGGCTGAGTTCCTGAGTGTTCACTTGTCTCCTCTTTATGATCAATGGCTAGGTGCTACTGCTGAATTGCATCCATGGGTGCTCTGAGCAAAGTTTGCCTCACCCTGTTACTTTGGCACCTGCTGTGGCCCGAGGCCCTTGTTAGTTATCATACGGTGCATCAGGGACTTGTTGTGCTAATTTAGCATTTAGAGCGCACTTGCTGATAGCCCAGGGGGTTGCGCAGCACTTGGGTGTTACTGTGATCCAGCTTTCTCCCCTACCTTCTGTGGTGCAGATTCAGTGCCCAGCCAAGGGTGCCACCTCAGAGAGGCTGGCTTGTGATAGAAAAGGGGGTCTTCCTTGCTTCTTACCTGCTGCGCTTGCTTTCTTGACACATAAGCTTAAGTGGGTTTGCAACAGTGCAGGGAGCTTATGGGGTCAGTGCTAGTCTGACTCTGCTTTGCAGCATCATGGGATGTTGCAGAAGGTCCTGGTGTATCTGCTTGCCCTCACCGGTAAACCATTCCCAGGTCAGAGGTTCACCCCCTCTAATCTTATTGCTGGTGTGCGGCACATCTTTCCTCAAACCCAAACCAAGCTGTTTTTCCCCCTGTGTATCCTGTAACCCCTGCCCTGTTTAGCTCTCTCTCAGTTCGGCCCTCATTCGGCATGCCACCATCTCTTCGGAGCAGCTGGCAAGCGTGAGTATGTGCGAGATCACCCACAGCCACGCAGGACCCCACCTCCCCTCCACTTCATGCAATGGGCCAGTTCATCAGGAGACTTACGAAACACCTCAGGGAGGTTATTGCTTATTTTGAACATTAGTCCAAGCTCATGGTCAGCTGCCAATCAATTACCTCACGCCTGGCACAGCATGTAGACGCGCACTGGGTGATGCCGGATGGCGCACAGGAGCGGCAGGCGTCTCAGGGCGCAGCAGAGACGAGGACTGTCGAGCGCCACCTGCAGCAGGGCTTGGGCTGGGGAGGATGTTTCTTCCTGTTGCAGTACAGGCTTTCCAACTCATCCGCTTAGCGTTATATGAGCTGCCACCCCATTTTTAGAGTGCTACAGCATGTGTGTCCTCACTCGAGCCTGCTTGCTGCTAGGCAGTGGCTGCCTTTCCCTGCTGCAGGCTGTTCTGCCTGCAGAAGGAACAGAGACCTCTGGTGCGTAGAGGCTGTCGCTGTCCTGCGGATGGTCTGTCTCTGCCTGCAGTCCCCGAGCGTGGCCGGGGTTGTGCCACGTACAGGGGCAGGACTGTAATGCATCACGACTACATGCTGTACGGCTTTGATGTTCTCATAGCTTTGTGTGTCTTGTTCTGGGTCAGGGAACTTATGCTTAGTACCTTCACATTGCCATTAGTTTGCTGCCTATTCATTCCAGTGTCCTGGACATTTAAGAAGGGGACCATGTGAGAAAGGGGGGAGTGTGTTCACCCGCTCCACCACACGTACTGCTCATACGCAGACCCGTGTCTGCCACGCTACAGCTGCCCCTTGCTCAACACTTGGTTTCTAGCGTTAGTGCTGCTCATTTCTGCCTACGCCTTTCCCCACATCAGCCAAATGGACAGAACTGGAGCTGCCTCTTCCACTTCACCTGGCTCCCTCCTCCCGAGGGAACAAGCAAAACTAACTACTGCATTCACCCCCTGGACACAAGTATTAAGCTGCTTACAGTTCATATGTACATATGGTGTACTTTATTTTCAGTAGAGCATTACATAGTATGAAAGTGTTGGATTTTGTACAGATGTCCCTGTATGTACAGAACTAAATAAAACCAATCTCTTGGAAAGACACATTGGACTCCACCTCTGATATTCCAACACACAGACCCTGTCCTGGGAGGAAGGGCCCTAGTGGGGAGAGGGACTTCTCCAGCACTGACAGCACAGGGACAAATCCAGTGTTTGTCCCAAGGGAATCTGGGCAAAGCCAAACAAGACCCTTCCCTCCACGTGCACACAGGTATGGAAACCAGTCAGGCGCCTCAGAGGCGGAGGAAGCCAACACAAGGACATCACAGCAACTCACGTGCCAGCCAGAACCAGGAAAGAGGAGCAGCAGGGGAAGTCGGACAACGTCCATGGGAGAAACTGAAGGTCGATGCTGGCAAGTCCCGTCACCACCTGGCTCCGAGGCAGCGGGCGCCTGCCTCACCTGCGCGGCGGAGGGAGGCCTGGGGTTAGCAGCCCCTGCGCCGCGGCTTGGCCCTCACTTCCACTCGGGCCTGGGGCCACTGAGGCTTTGCCGGGCTTGCAGCGTGCGCTGCACCACGTCCTTCCACTGGTCTTCCGAGATCTGGCTGGCCCAGGCAGGGATGCCCAGGGTGGGAAGCTTCACGCTGGCCATCGTCCTCTTCACCAGCTCCACATGCTCTGTGAACAGACAGGGCATGAGACCGTGGCCGAGCCCCGCACGGGGCAGCCGGCAGGGCCTGGACGGAGACGCCGTTACCTGCATCCATGGGGATGGAGCTGCGGCTGCTCTGAGCCGCGGCGCCTTCCGCCGCCGCCTCCTCCTCCTCCTCGCTGTCCGCCGGCGGGTCGGGCAGGTGCAGCCTCAGCATCTGCGGAGAGAGGCGGGCAGCGGGGGTCGGGCCCGTTCCCCCGCCCGCGGCAGGGCGCCGGGTCTCCCCCAGCCCCGGCTCGGCCCGGCGGCAGGCGCTGGGCGGTACCTGCAGCCGCTCCTGCAGGCCGGGGCCCGGCTCGGCGCAGCCC
>VZTL01049278.1:0-10418 GCA_013400535.1 Scopus umbretta | reverse complement strand
TCATTTGCATCACTTGTCTTTCTATGTTTTATTTTTCTCTTTTATTTTTCTTTTCATTACAATTTGTTGTTGTTATTATTGTTGTTGTTGTTATTGTTGTTATTGTTGTTATTACTGTTGTTGTNATTATTGTTGTTGTTGTTATTGTTGTTATTGTTGTTATTACTGTTGTTGTTGTTGTTGTTATCATTATTATGTTATTTTATTTCACTTAATAAACTGTTCTTATGTCAACCCAAAAATTTTCTCCCTTTTTGCTTTCTTTTCCCCCCATCCTGCTGCAGGTGGGGAGGGTGAGCAAGCGTCTGTGTGGTGCTTAGTTGCTGGCTGGGTTTAAACCACGACACAGCCCCATCATTCAACATGTTTACAAGTAGACCAAGATACAGAGCTGAACAAATGGGCTATAGAAAACAAGTTTGACTTTACAGGGACATCAGTTATACAAGCTTACTTCTATGGCTGTAGTTTTAGCTTCTGACATCGAACATTTTAGAGTAGAATTTCCAATGGCTGGTTAATATAGTCCAATATCTGGGATAACTATTCTAATAAACCTGAAGATTTAATGAAATTAAATCTTGACCCTTCATTGTACCTTCAATAAGAAGTGATGAAGAACTCAGGAACAAATTAAATTTGACTCTTTGGGGCAAAATTAATAAAACTGAAATTAATATCCTCCCTGGGGTAGTCGTCTTTTTTATCTCTCTGCCAATTCAGACACTTAAATTTTTCTCTAATTGAGGTAAACCCTTTATCTGGAGTTTTTATGGGGTAGGAAAAAGAGAATGAGAATTTCATATTTAGAAATTATATTACATAGAGAGTAAAGACTTTAGATTCCTGCATTTACTGATTTGTAAAGCATATTGTTCTCTGGCTTATTGAACTTCACAGGAAAAGCAAAATGTTCTGAGTTAGTATAGTCATTGCCTCTCTGGGAATAACATTGTTTTGTTCAATATGCACATCTTTCATAAACTTTTGCAATAATAAACCAATGATTTTCCTTATTTCCTGATTCTTTGTGGTGTTGTCTTTTTATTTGATATTTTTTAATAAAGTTTCAGAATTTTACTGAGTATACATGGTGTGATATTAACAGGAAACATAAACTGATATTTCCCTGTGACTTGAACTGCAAAATTGTACCAAATAATGGCAAATCATGTTCAGAGTTTGCTAGTATATTTTATTGACTCACAGAAAATAGACTTATACTAGGAAAAAAAATTGCCCACTTAGTCCAAAAGATAAAGTTTACTGTTTGATGTAATGCCATAGCTTTTATACAGAGATGGATAATAAAGTACATACAATAGAACAAACAGGAAGAGGGTGCACAGCCATCAAGATAGTTTTTAAAGTGAAGGTCTGTGAGTTGGTTCATTTTTAACTTTAATAGGCTGAGGGTGGCAAGGAGAATGACAGAAAGCAGGCCTTGCTAGTTTAGGCCATTCAAAATTATTCAGTTTCTTTTGCACCTAAGAAAGAGCGTTAGGTTTGGTTCTGCAGATGTAGGTCTGAGAATTAACAATATTTTGAGTCCCTGTCTTAATGGGAGACAGAAGACACATTTACTGGCTCTCTAGAAGACTCTTTAATCTCTTTCCATATTGTTACCAAGTAATTGCCCAGTTGTGCTTGACTATTTCTCCTCCTAACTGGTAATTCCGTTTTCTAGGACCATTTCCTGTAACCTGAAACCTGTTACTTGTAACCTGAAGTTCTGCCTACAGAAGATTGTCTGGACTTCCGTGTGGAAGCTCTTGGGACTACCATCTCAACAGGGAAGATCTATTGAATATTGAACATGGTGACAATACAAATTAAGAACTTTGTGACAAAGGAATCACAAATGTGAGATCAGTAGTAGTTTGCTACTTATCTCCTCACCACTAAGCAACTCCTGAGAAATATTTTTAATTTCAAAATGTTCTACCTATCTCTGTCAATGGTTGTACACAAATATGCTTATGTGCTCTAAAGGTTTAACATAAATGTCTTAGAAGTCACTTATGGCAACTCCAGTCCAGTGTACTGAATATTGATCAAGCTGTTAATACAACCATATATAGCAGACATAATTTGCACTCTGTAATGTAGAAGTGCATAACAAAGCAGTGAGTTTCATCAATTCAAGATTCTTTACTATTGAGAATTATGTACCTTTACTTCTTTTTTTTTGAGTTTTGTAAAAATAAGTGGAAGGTTTATCTGTCAATTTAATTTAAATAAAGTTTCTGTTGTTCACAGATTGCTTTTCCTTGGTGACCCAGATTAAACTTGTTGCTCATCTTCATCCATTTAATCAAGAAAGACACTGTAAATGCAGCTTATTGCCAGATGTGCTGGTATTGCCAATAGAGAAAACTAGGCTCAAAAAGGACATGGAAGCTTCCTTCTTTTCTTCTGTTAAATCTAGCTAGTTAAAAAAACAATGAATGACAGGATGATACAGGAAAAAGTCTCAACTATTTATTCTGTAATAAAAAAAACAGTAAAACTCTCTACTTTGCAGTCCATGTCTTCTATTTTTTCTATTAGGATTGAATGAATATTTAAGGGAATCATAGAGGTATCAACAGAAGATGAATTTATTATCAAATTTCATGTTTGTTCTTTTGTCAGGAACATTGGTTTGAATGAAGCGTAAATGTGTAAATTCTACTAGACTTGTCATTCACTGTTATTCATTGCTCTTGCTTTCTGGATCATGAGCATTTGCACCTCACTTTTCTGAAAGTATGGACAGAATAAATTAAAACTTTTTATGAACGTTACTTTTTATGTTCTTATTAATTGTGTATTTCCTTGTAGGTGCGTATATATATATATATATGTGTGTGTGTGTGTGAGTGTCTATGTGTGTATACATATGTGCATGTACATATATATATATGTAGCTACATACATATATATATAGAGAGAAATCCCTAGAATCTGTTATTTATTAAAAGTTCATAGGACATGGCATCTCATCTTAAGCTTCATGACACATTTTTTTTTGCCAAAAGCCTTGCATGTATTTCCTGTCTAATTACCAGAATTTTTTTGGCAGTAGAAATAGGGAAGAAAAAATGGTCATAAAATGGTCATATCATATGATTATCTTCTAAATGTTCACAAATGTATTTTCAAACCAGCTTCTGCTTAACTAACAGCTTAGTACACAAAAGATGTAGAGCACGTAGTCATACAGCAGCAAATAATGATGACTAGAAATGAACAGACTCTGTTCATGCTGAATAAAGGTTTAACCAATTTAGTCACTCATGTTTCCAAATTACACCTTCTTTTCCAAACTCCTCATTATCAGTAAAGCTGGCAAAAAAATGGAAAAAAGTTTGAAAATGTTAGATGAATAGTCATACCAAATACTCAAATCCTTGGCTACATGAAAATTTAAGGAATACTATCATCAGAAGGCCTGAGCCACACATATTAGCTAAGTTGCCTGGGTCTTTTGCTCATGAATTTTTCTTTATGGGACACTGTAAATCATATTTATATAAGGTAATGTCTGCTTGAACAACAGAATTCACTACTTGCTGTTTGCCATCCATTATTTTTTTCTAGGAAATTTAAGTCATCCAGTCAAAACAACGACAACAAAAACATATGACCTACGCTGACTAACTGCATTTAAAGTGTAGTAAATTGTAAACAGGTTAAGTGAGTAGTTTATCAGCTTCCCATGGGTGAAAATTTTCTTTAATATATGATTTGAAAATAATAAATTGTGTTTCTAAACACTTGGTAAGAGGTTTCTGAAACCCAGAGTGGGTATTTGAAGGAGGTGAAGATTTAACTTTTTTTCATCAAGGTATGTAATTTGAGATAGGAAATATTAAACATATTGAAGGTTTAATTACATATGCTCTCTACTAGCCATGTAAACAGAGACCTTTTCTATCCCAGGATGGAAATAGATGCACTCCATGGTAAATATTGTCCTATACCATAAATTTTGAACAGGCTTACAACTTAAACCAATTTGTAGCTTCTAGACTAAAATTTCTATATATAGCTTCTATTAAAAGATTTCTCCCAATTCCAAAGAACTTTCACTTTTGAAATTTTCAAATAGGTAATGTCTAATTAAGCTGTTACTCTCCTAGATAATCGTCTTCTGGATAAATAATATGCTATGTTGAAATGTGTTTTCTTTCTAAATTGAAAGAGTAGGAGTGAGTGAGAATCATATTAATAATAAAAGTATTATTTACCATCCAACCTAAATTTTACACTCATTTCTGCGGCTCCGTAACTAAGCAGATGTCTGAAGCCGCTGGAGACTTTTTATATTTTGGAAAGATTTTGCACTTGTCAGGGTATTCTGTAAAACGTCTGCACTGTACAGAATTTGCACTCTGCATTTTATATTTAAATGTCTCTGCTAAAAGGTGTGATCACACTTACAATTACATTCTCTGCTTCTCTGAGCACACTTGCCTTGTCAACCTTTTGAAATGTCATACTTTGAAAAGAGTAATGCAGAACATTTAAGATGATTCCTTTGTTATGAGAAGGTATGTATTTATTATTGGAAATATTACATTACCTTTTTTTCCCTTGTCTTATAATGTTGAAATAAGTTATATCTCTATGAATCTCTATAGCCGTCAGTAATACGAATATTTCCTCTTGGACAGGGAGCCCAAATCGTGACTAATAGAACTAGTAACACTATGGTCAATTTTTAGTGTATCATAAAATTGCTAAGAAACAATTGGTGTCACTCATACCCATTAAGATCTTTTTGTCAACTTAAGTAATTTTGATATACTGAAAGGCACTGTGTGGGATCTCTTGCATTCACAGCATTTAAGGGACATGAAGACTAGGGAGTTTTCTACATTCAAGATTTCTGAGATCTACTAAACATGTCAAATTTAATATTTTTGACTGTACCACAAAAATAGAAATTACTCCAGAAATTATTCTCATTTTCTTTCTTGGTTGCTGTAACTTGAACACTTGGGCTCTGCCTCTTTAAAGAGATGAAATGAATTTTGTTATTTTTACATTTTATCTATTAGCTATGTCCCATTATTTAGCAAAAAACTCTCAAGCAAAGAGAGAGGGAAACCTGCAAAAGTGTATTTTAAAACATGGTATTTTCTTTTGGCATTTACCAAGTCCAGAACTTAGATGGCCAGGTTTTCTTCATCCTTTTAAAATGTTCATTAAACTGAAAGCACAACTATAGCTGATTATTTACAGCCATTTGCACCCATTCATCTCAGATTTGTCACTATCTCATTAGACTCCCTGAATTCCTTGTAATTCTAACCAATAATATATATATATAAAAGATATTTTAAAGATATTAACAAGGCCTGCTGTCTTCATTAGTCTTTATTCAGAGTTTAATGTATTTGAAGGGAACTGTCAGCTGTGTCTAGCATACAGATTTTGTTATTTTCTTCTCCCATACCTCTAACAAAGATTAAAAAAAGAACACCCTGAACACTAGAACAAGTTGGAACATTGAAGCAAGTTTATTATGTTTAGTGCATTTTATCTGTAGGTTTGAGCAAGTTTTATACAGGCAATAAAATTCAATTCAACCATGATCATGTTAGCTACCATTCAAAGGAATAAAACCTGTCACAATACATGGAATTTCTGTAGTCCACCTGCATTCCAATATTACCTTGCTGAAAAAGGATGGAATATTTGGTAGCAGGAAAAGTAACCATATGCCAAACTATAGTCTAACCTCAGTTAAAAGATCCTCTGGGATCTGGATGAAAATTTGTTACAGCATGCCCCAATGCTTGATAATTTGCTTCAGCATAAAGCTAATGCTAATGTTAACGTTAATGCTAATACATATTAATACTAATAAAACTAATAATAAAAGAAATAGAGGTATGTAGTGAAAAGAAATATCCATCTGGGGCATTGAGATATGTCTGTAGAAGTTGCTTTCTCTGGATCTAACACTGAAAAACACTATTAAATGATGAAAAGGGAAAATGTTTTTATGTTGACCAAGTGGTTAGAAGCTGAATTGTCAGCAAGTGTCTTTACTGAGCTCAAGAGGATAACAGGATATCAACCACAAGCAAATATTATATTTTTGCTCTTTTAAGGCTATTTATGGGTGGAGGAATAGTTCTTTTTGTTGCCATTGTTGTAGATGGGAAATCATTATACACAGAGTTTAATGTAATACAGGTACAGTGAAAGTATAATGTCAAATGCTGCTGCTTGCAGTTACCTCCTCAATAAAAGCATTGGCCCACATTCCTCAACATTACCAGCCTGAAGTAGCTGAAGCTGAAATAAGGAAAATATAGACCATGAGGTAATTTATACAGTCCATGTGCTTGTATAGTATTTGTATGTGTATATTTATATACATGGTCCTGGTTTCTGCTTAATTCAGAGTTCATTTTCTTCCTAGTAGCTGGTATAGTGCTGTGTTTTGGACTTAGTATGAGAACAATGCTGATAACACACTCATGTTTTAGTTGTTGCTAAGTAGTGTTTAGTCTAGTCAAGGACTTTTCAACTTCCCGTGCTCTGCCAGGTGCATAAGAAGTTGGGGGGGGCACAGGCAGGACAGCTGACCCAAACTGGCAAAAGGGCTATTCCATACCATACGATGTCATGCCTGTACTCAGTAGTATTTTTCTATCAAAACTCAATGACTTTCCTTTACTGGAAGCTACACTCACTTTGCTACTTTCAGATGAGTTTCCATCCATGACAGAATGAAAATCAGGAAAAGAAAATTGTATTTCAGTGGCTGAAGGATAGATTTCCATTTCATAGAGCTGTAGTCATAACTGGTAGCTACTTGGCCATTGCAGGATAGTTCTAACAGGTGTGGAAAATGAATGGTTATTTCTTCTTTTCAGTTCTCCCAACAAAACATATTTGAAGCACATTGTAGAAGCAGTATGGAAGGATTGCTTATGCTGCAGTTGCTATTAGGAGAAGCGTTGTCATAATTGAGATACATCTCTGAGCACTAATGTTTTTCTGAAGATTGATTGCATGCAAACATGAGCTCCAACCTGGCAGTGTAACTTGAAGCCATTTTGTAGTTGCCCTTTACTCAATCTCCTCACAAGCACATATCTGATTATGTCTTATGTGTTAAGGGCAAAAGGCAATTGTTTGGTCTGCTCTGCTTTGGTTTTAATCAAAGTTCACTGAGAATGCAGCCTTCTCTTGCTCATTTCAATATGCCTCTAACTCATCTTTCCATTTAGCTGGCCTCCTTCTCTTTAAGTTGTGCTACTTACTGTTGCTGGGCAACCTGCACCATTGCACTGCTTGTACATTAAGCAATACCATCAGTAATTCTTTTCCTCTTACATTTTGTTTTTCACAAAAGAAATAGACACAACATAAAATGCATTATGCCTTGAGATAAGCAGGTTACCCTGGTGGACATGGAAAAGTTGCTTTGTGTAGGATTCTTATTTGTCTCTGATTCCGCATTAGCATTTGATTGCCTAGCACTAACACCTGCACACAGGTTACCTAGGGGTCACTGCTGGGAATTATCTTTATGGTAGTAAATTTGTGTTATTGCCAGCTGCCAATGCTGAGACAACTATGTTTAGAGCCTTTGTGATAAGCCATCATCAAAACAGACTGACATGGACTGAAAAGAAAGCTTTTGACAGTTTTCAGTTTTCAGTCATGTGACACATTGCTGAGTAATACTAGAGGAAAAGTTGCATCAATATTTGAATATTTGTGTTAGCGTTAGAAATAATTGCAGTTGTTAATATCCTGCAACCTCAGGTAGGTTGCCATGTCTCAGAGTGTTTGTTAACCTGGGAAGAAAACAAAGATTGCCCTAAAGGATATAAGGGGGATAGGTACTCATCTTGGGATATATCCTTTTGCAAAAACAACTTCTGGTTGCCAGTCTTAGCTGGACCGTGGCTCTTGCAGCATTCCTATGGTGACAGTGCTGAGCATCTGTGCTATTTTTCAAGTAGTCGAACTAATACTGGTTTTAGCTGATGTCTAAACTCATCTTTATGCAATCATAAATCTTGGGTCAATTATAATGATTCCAGTAAATTGGTTAATCATACTTTGACAGAAAAATTGGCTGTTCCCTCCTTTCATTATTCCAGAATGTTCTCACTCCAAACTTTACCACATCTCACATACAATTTTCTACAGTATTTTCTACAACCTCTTAGGTATGAAATATTTAATACTTTTTAATTATATACACAATATACTCCATTAGTAGTATTTTAAAATTTGTAGTTTCAACTATGATGCAGATTGCAAGTATTCTATAGAGATAAGAACATTACACTGCATATATTTTATTAAAGCCTATCATATCTCCAATGAACACAATCCAATCCTTTTTCTAGACCATTTGATGTGAAAAACTGAGATAATTTTATAAAGCAATCCAATGATCACTTTGTAGTGTAGTTTACTGCATGACTCATTGACCTTTTCTTTCTTGAACTCCAATTTAAAATGAGCCTAAGCAGCAGTGACTAAATAGTCCATCTGATAACTGGTTTCTTAAAAGCTCCATAGATCATATCTAGTAAACAGAATTTCAAAATCCACAAACTCTAAGGAAATACATGTTTTTAGAAATTCTGAGCAGACCTGGCACTTGAGGAAAAAAAAAAAAAGGAAAAAAAAAAAGTATGTTTGACATACAGATAAAGAATCAGAAATCAGTTTCCCTTAAACCCATTTTAACATACAGAGCAACTATGGTATTCTTCATTTCAAGCATATTTATGCTTTGCAAAATATGCTAGAATTGTATGGGGAACGATTGATTTGATTTTATTTGAAAGTACTGCCACGTTTTAACTCCAGTCAGCGAATAAGCACCACACAGCTGCTTGCTCACCCTCCTCCACTCCCCCTGGTGGGATAGGAGAGGGAATCAGAGGGAACAGGTAAAACCTATGGGTTGAGGTAAAGGCAGTTTAATAGGATACCAGAGGAAGATAAAATAATAATAGCAATAATGATAGTAATAAAGATAAAAGAATATACAAAACAAGTGATGCACAACGCAATTGCTCACCACCCACTGACTGATGCCCAGCCTGTCCCCGAGCAGCGATCGCTGCCCCCTCCCAGCCAGCTCCCCCCAGTTTATATACTGAGCGTGACATCAGGTGGTATGGAATAGCCCTGAGGCCAGTTTGGGTCAGCTGTCCTGCCTGTGCTCCCTCCCAGCTTCTTGTGCACCTGGCAGAGCATGGGAAGTTGAAAAGTCCTTGACTAGACTAAACACTACTTAGCAACAACTAAAACATCAGTGAGTTATCAACATTGTTCTCATACTAAGTCCAAAACACAGCACTATACCAGCTACTAGGAAGAAAATTAACTCTATCCCACTTGAAAACAGGACAAGTACAAATATTCCAGTCATGATAATTTATTTCCTGATCAACTGATTCAAACGAAACAAGTTGCATAATTCTGTCAGATTTATTACTAGTTAAATTTCATTAATTGAATTTGTTTGATGTGAGCCAAGTCTTGATTGAGTCACTCTGTAAGATCAGAACAGGACTAGCATGGACTTTTATCTTTTGATATGATACAGTACTTCAGTTACATTGCCTGTTTATTATTTCAGTGTCTTCTGCTGTTAATATTGATTAAACAAACAGACCAGTGATATCTTCCCTCTTGTTATGATTGAATTAACCTAGTAGTGGAAATCTAGTACATGTTACAAATGTTTTGAAAAGAACTCTATTAGGATTTTTTGGGGGTGTTTTTTGTTTGTTTGTTTGTGGTATTTGGGTTTTGTTTTGTTTTTTAAACTGGAAAAGCATGGGGAGGATCTTTCTATGGCACAAATATGTCAAGACAGATATCTATCAATTGCCAGCAGCTGGAGCCAAGAATAAAATGACATCTAGAAAGGACCAAGAAAATGGAAGAAAGACAATTGGGTTAATAAATTCTGAAGTTAGGAAAAGGGAGTCTCTACAAAGGGAAACTTCAAATACTTCAAAAAGCTTTAAATAATCATTTTAGTTAAAAACACTTCTATAAAATCAACTTGCCTAACTGCTCCAAGTACTGACTGCTAAATGAAGGTATGTGTCCTGGTTTCAGCTGGGTCAGAGTTAATTTTTTTCCTAGTAGCTGGCATAGTGCTATATTTTGGGTTTAGGACAAGAATAACGTTAATAACACACTGATGTTTTTAGTTGTTGCTAAGTAGTGCTTACACCAATCAAGGACTTTTCAGCTCTCATGCCCTGCAAGTGAGAAGCAGGGAGGGAGCAAAACCAGGACAGCTGACTCAAACTGGCCAAAGGGATGTTCTATACCATATGATGTCATGCTTAGTATACAAACCAGGGGGTAGCTGGCTGGGGGTGGTGACTGCTGCTCAGGGACTGGATTGGTATCAGTCAGTGGGTGGTAAG
>VZTL01049276.1:5602-37244 GCA_013400535.1 Scopus umbretta | reverse complement strand
TTTTCTTCCTCCTTCTTTTTTTTTTTTTTTTTTTTTTTATTCACACATCATCAGATCCATGCGTGTTTATTTTAAGGCCGTTTTACGCATTGTGGGGATTTTTCTATGGGCAATCATTGTTGACTAGAGACTGGGCATAAGAAATTGAGATATATATAAAAAATATATATATAAAATGTAAGTGTCAACAGATAATTGAAACTGGTTTTCTTAATGCTAGTGTTTCAATTCAGTGGTGTTTGCTTTAAATGTATGGAATATTTTGACACAGGATTCGAGCCATGATACCAGACCTGACAGATTAATGCTTTGTTCCGGTAAATTTTCTGCCTGTTCAACACAGCAGAACTTCACCCAGTTAAGAGTTCGTGCCATTATAATAGTTTCAAAAAAATGAATAGCAAGCTGTTGATCAAGGAGCTCTTGGTAAAGATAAATCCAGCTTTAAACCTGGATAAACCTGCTTGTTGAATTTTGCTTGGCTATTTATACTGTCGTATCTGTATTTAGAGCTAAGGGTTTGGTGACAGGAGATGAAAGTTTGTGATATGTTTTAGCTTGGAGGGTGAGATGTGCTAAATGGAACATTAAAGAGTTCTTCTGTGCTTTCTTCTGTCTTAATACGAGTTGTCAGGGGCTTTTTGTTTGTTGGGTTGTTTTTGCTGGACAAAGCATAAATTTATTTTATCATAAACTCAGTCATTTGTAAATACTTTGAACTAGAGCAATTTTTTTCTGCTGTTTGGTTAAAAATAGCATGTCCTAGGGACAGAGGAAGCAGCTGTGTTAAAGTATCTGTGTATTGCTACATTTTCAGGATTTCTATTAATGATACAAAGTCAGTTGAAGTGACATCCATTACGTATTTGTCCAAGCAAGCGGAAAAGAAAAATAAACAATGTGGTGCTAGAAACTCCATTAGAATTGTGTGTCTCTGCCTGTCTTTCCTAGTCAGAGGAGCTGATATCTAGATTTTATCCACAGTTACTTCTAGAATACATATACATCACACTGAGCAACACTCAGATGAGTGAGGTTTGCCTACCTAATATATATTCTTACTCATCTTGCGGTTCATATGTATGCAGGTAAAATTTGCATCTTCTTCAGAGCCTTTGCATGCTCTGAAGAATGCATAATGGTTTTTAAAATTACACTTTCTCCATGAAAAGAAGTAAGCTAGGCTTCTTAGTAGATAACTTCATTTATTTCACAACCATAAATATTCCTGCAATAATGCAAATTTTCCCAAAGGAGAAGATAACTATAAATAGTGGGTGATATGAAAGTCTTTCTTTATTAATGCTTATGCTGTTAGAATCAGCGATTACTACCCTGCTACACCATAGGTTACAATTTTTCCTCCATAGATATTTGTTTGCAATTACTGCTGGCATACAACTTGAGCCAGGATTGTGTATTAAGCTACTAGAAATGGATACAGCATGTGGTAATCCTGTTCCATTCCTTGTTAGCACTGGTATCCTCTTGTGTCTTTTGCTAACCTTTGTTTTCCAGGTATCTTATCTAATTTTTTCAGGACAAGTCCATTAAAACATAAATTACTGTATTTTATCATTAAATGTCATTAATATTTTAATTCTTATTAAAATCCAGCTTTTCTATTTAAAACATCTGTACTGACAGTGGAAGGGTCTTCTTCAATTTAGTAATTTTTGTAAACTGTTTTTCTCTCTTAGTTTTGGATATGGCCCGGCATGTTCCCCTTTACCGAGCCCTGCTAGAATTACTCCGTGCTATTGCATCCTGCACATCGATGGTACCACTACTGCTTCCTCTGTCAGGAGAAAATAGTGAAGAGGAGGAAGAACAGTTGGAGTCACAAGCTTCTGTTGGGACTTTGTTGGCTAAAATGAAGACCTGTGTCGACACCTATACCAACCGACTGAGGTAATCGCTTCCATCATCCCTAACCTTCCTTTAAACTGTATTTTGCACTTACATGTTATGAATGTAGAAGAGAAAGAAGATTCAGTTCTGTGTATTTATCTGAATGGTGCTGCAGCCCCGAGTGAGAACGTACCATCTGTTTGATCTAGATTTATGTTTATATGCATATATTCTGTTTTGTTGCTGTATTTACAAGGAATTTTTTTTGTGTGACACAAAGAAGCTGGTAGGTTTGCATACTCTTCTCTCTTCGTCGGTAACTGCCCACTGATCAGAAAGAGAACTGCTGCTCAAGAATTTGGGCGCTTCAAATCTCTCCTAAATTTCTTTCCCTCTTCATCGAGGTGAATCTTTTGTCTGCAGGACTGTGCATTTCCTGCTGTCAGTCTGAAGGCAGGAGCATTCCTCGGGAGATGTTGATCAAGCCCATTCTGTAAAGAATGGGATTGGGGAGGGCCAAACCAAATGGTAGTTTTTACAAGAAATGTCCTAGCTATCTTCTGTATGGTTCTGTGCTGCTTTACCCATTGAGTAAGGACCAGGTTCCTCAAGGGATTCTCCATCGGAGGCAAACCGGTTAGGAGAGAAGCCTTTGGCTTCTATGAAGAAGAATAAAGTTCAGGGGGCAAAAGATTTGGGAGTTATTATTTGTGGTGAGAACCCTAACTGGATGGACATGGTTGAAAATTTTTGGCTAGTGGTATCTGTTGGTGCTACGTAATAAAAGCATGTCTCCGTGCATTGGTGATTTTACAACAGTTAGTTTGTTTATTAGCACAGACATCAGAGGTGAGCCAGTGTGCTAAAGATCATGTGGAATTACAAACTAATGCCCTGGAGCTATCCAGGCCAGGCTTTGGGGTTTTCCAGCCTCCTCTGAAAAACCCTGTGTTTGACAGTTCTTGTCAAACACTTGCAGTCCGGCAGGGCAATTAGCAACCAAATGGAAAAGTATCTGACTATCCCATCTCGGCTGTGATGCCATCGGGCTGTGGAAGCGTTGCAGTATAATGCTGTATGAGCTTGTGCTGCACACCTTCCAGAGTTCAGCCAACTTTTTAAGGAAACACATACAGACAAACCGTGAATGGCAGTTTCTTTCAGTAACCATAGGCCAGCCTCTAGCGAAGTCCCTTTGTAAAATGGTTATAAAGGCAACAATAAGCACAGATTCTCTTCCAGGGAATGTGTGAGCCCAATCTAATTGTTAGCTGGGTTTTTTTCTGTGGTGGGTTTTTTTTTGTTTGGTTTTTTTTTTTTTTTTTGTAGCCCACAGTTACAAGACAGTTTTGCTTTGTCAAACCTGGTATTATTGTCCTAGTATCCCCCTGGCTGGTTGGGCCATAGATGTTGGAGAAGAATAAAATATAGGCTGGCAGTCTTTTTCCTGTTCTACTCAGTAACAACCAGCAGCCATACTGCTAAATCAGTTTTCCCTCTCAATATTCCTGTTTGACAAAGAAAAACAACATTCTGGACAAATAGAGTGCAGCTTTGTATTATTTTAACAGCCAAAATTACTTACTTTACCTTCCTGATGTTTCTTTTGTCTTGTCTGAGTGTTCCAAAGGTCAAGTCATCTTCTCAGAGCACTTCTGAGTGATTCACACAATGTTACTTTACAGTTGCTTTTATCATCAATTCTCACACTGCAAAACCATGGCTTCTCATCTTCAGAAATGCAGCTATCACTGAGATCTGACTGTCACCTTCTGTGAAATGTCACCCTTCTGTTACGGCTCACAGGCCAGGATACAGGCCTGAGAGGGCTTGGATTTTAGTCATTTGACCGATGAAGTCGGTGCTGTGTGTGGTTGCTGTTTGAAGGGGCGGTCACCAGACTAGCAGGTGCAGAAGGAAGGAACCCCGGCGTGCCTCCCGATGCCTCTTGCCCCTGGGAAGTGCTGTAGTTGGCACAGATTTCACAACCAACTTTCCATCTCCATTTCCGTACATCTTCAACTGTTCTGGTTTCCAGAACTGAGGATTTGGTGGGGGTTAATGGCTGAATCATCTTTTTCCACCCTGACTGAGGGAGTTGGAATTGCAAATGCTACAATATAAATTTTCATTTCTTTCTTTTGATTAATTTTCTGCTTCCAGCAATTAATTGGTTTCTTGATTCTGTTTACTTGTTTCCAGTTTAAAAATGGCTTGTTAGGAAATAATGCCCATCCTTTCCTGCAAAATTTAGTGCTGTCCCTAAGTGTATGCTGAAACATCATGAAAAGAAGGTAAATACAACAGTCAGGAAAAGGCGTGTGTAGAATGTTCTTCCTCCCACTATCAACCAACAGTATTTACAAACCAATACCCGAGAGATTTTCCTGAGCAGGAATCCCATTATTGGGAACTCTTTCTAGTAACTCCCGATGGACTGCACTTTACCGTAAGTTTCTCTAATCCTTCTTGACTGAGATTGCTAGTCTTGCATGTCAAGCATGTTCATGTACCTCTGGTGGGATTTTTTTTGCAGACTCCTTGCAAAAGAAACAGAATTAGGAAGAACAAATAGCAGTTCTTTATGTTGGATACCCATCTATAAATGTCAATTTCTGCTTGCTGACGATATTATGTAGATCATAGTGTGTGTAAACTTCTTAAAATAGAAAAGAAAATATATTTAGCTTCTGTGTAATCCATTTCCACTATAGATGTATGTATAAAATTCTCCACGACAATTACTTTTTTTTTTGCTCGTCTGGTCATCTGTTAGCCTCAGATTTAATGGGCGTGGAAACCTGTATCTTCTCATGTCACCCAGGCTGAAGTCTAAAAAGTTTCTTTGTGAGAATGGCACATGAATACTAGTCATAAGCTCTTTTTAATTTGGTAAAATAAAATATAGTATGAGTAGTTCTTCAGTGGCAGCTTAGGATATGAAAACTAAGAAAAATTTTAGAAGCACAGTCGGTATTATTTTAATAATTAATGAATTTGATGAAAATTCCATGCTTGGTTCAGTTACGTTATCTGTACAGTTTTCTTGCATTACTTTGACATATCGGCACAAAAAGAAATCTTGTCTTTCACTGGCTGGTTTAAGCATAATACTGTTAGTCTTTAAAGCAGTATAGAGACAAGGATGAAGACACAGACAGCCTGAACAGCCTGGAATCATCGGGGTGGAAGGTTTTAATTCTCAGCATTTTAGTTGAAGGTTTGCCAGCAATATAAGCAAGTGTTGGCATGAATTTCTTAAATGGGACAATCTGCTGCCCCTTTTAGGTCAAATGCCAGAATAACAACAACATAATTATGGCATCTGCTTTCAAAGACAAAACTTTCCTCTATCTGAAGAGCAGTTCTACTTGCATGTCTACCAAATGTCTTCTCCATGTTGGAGCAAGAGTGTCCACTTGGATCCAGAATTTGAAGGGGAACATTTTGGGGTTTAGATTCCAGTTAGCGTTTGATTTCATTTACTTTCAAAGGCCATAATAGTCTATTGGAAAACTGGGAAAATTCGGGATAATGGAGAAAGACATTTAGGTATGAGATGATTTCTCATGACTGTTTGTTGGACTGCTAGGGAGTCAAAAGCCATCCTTAAGTCAGGAGTGGTCAGGCTTGCGTAATGGGTTGCCCCAAGGGCTGAGTTTGAAACATTTGTTTGCTGCGATGGCTGAGCCCGCTGCTGCAGAGAGCTGCTGCTGGGTAGCAAAGCAGGCTCGTCTGAACCACCATCTGCAAGGGCAGCTTCATGGCAAATTGTTAAATTTGGCAAAGTAAGCTGATGGCGTACTTGTGTAATGTGGAGTGTGGCAAGCCTATGTCTAAAATTCCTACTGTGCTTTCCCTATCCGCATCACCCCGGCCACCCCCACGATGACTGCTTGCAGGAGATCTGAATTCTGCCATCTTCACGTTTCTGTTGCTTGTCACACTGCCACTAAGGGTTAATCCTGCCAGTTCAAAGGTTGTCTGAATGTGTCAGCCCTGCCTATCACATCGTTGCTATGCCTGGATGTTCTGTTGCAGGGGATGCGAGGATTCAGCCAGGTAGGCCTGAGGCATTTATCCTGCTATGGCTTTTCATTGGCTTCGCTGTTCCACTGCAGCACTTCCATGTGAAATGGTTCACTTTGCAAACAAAAATTTTTCTTTATACTTAGGTCTCTAAGAATTGAGGCCTAATTGGTTTTAATTTGTTTTTCTTTAAAAGAACTGTCAGTTTCTTTTGCTGTTGGCTGCAGGGAGCGGTCCTGCATCCTTTGCTGGTTTGGGATGCTTCAGCTTAGTGTCTGTAAATACAGCGCTCAAAGCCCCAAGGAGAAGTATGCGGAACCACCTCAGAGGAGGTTACTAGCTTTCACCAGTGTTTATTTGCAAAGGCACAGTCCCTTGCTTGTCTTGCCTGATTTCTGGTTTAAGAATCTGTGAATTACTGGAAGGAACGACCTACTGCTCGGTACCTATGGAAACTGACAGAAGGTGGGGGGCCATGAGGGCCGAGTGATACCACGGTTGCAAATCTATGGCAGTTTTATCCCAACACAGTCAGGGTCAGCAAAAAACAGCAGAATTCTGCTATAAGCACCATCTCTGTGGTACAGAGCGGCTGAACGGTTCACTGGCTTTATTTTGTGAAGACTTTGATAAAGGTATCATTACTTATCATCACGTTTACCTCTAAGTATCAGGCATGGGTGAGTAAGTATCAGTATTGGCTTTAAAAATTAAAGTTGCCTTGGGAGCGTATCATTCATTATTCATTTAGCACAGCGTGAAGAGAAGGCTGTCATCTCCTAGCACTAGCTAAATTAATGGCTTAAATTATTAGCATGTACACTGCTGTCTCTTCTAGCAAAGATATTCGTGACTGTCATCCCTTTAAATGTGAGTTGACATGATTTTGTTGGCTTTTTCTTCAATGGTTGAAAAACTGTATGGGGAAGTTTCTAAGTCTAAATTAAACATTTGGCTCCTCCTCTACTCTGAAAATTGTAATGTTTAGGTAAAGTTTTGTCCTCTATTAAATAACTGCATTAAATTTTGCTTCAGGTGCAGAATCTTGGCAGAAAGAAATGTACAGTGTAACATGGCCATTTAAATATTTTCTAAACATAGACAAAATGTACAGCAAAATAGTCATATGGTTATATATTTGACCTTAGTGTGTGTTATTTATGAGTATTATTGGTTCTCATATTGCTTTGGAATACCATTGGAAAACATATAATTAGAGCTCATGAGTTTGGTAACACTGCTAGTTTCTCTGCATACAGAAATTTATGTGCAGGCTGCTAGACTGGAGCGAAAGCTCTTACTGGCTTTATCGCTTGAATTTTGGTATTCCATCTTCCCACTCCTATCTTTGGGGGGAGAGCCTTGTAATTCCCAGCGACTCCCTTTCTTGAGCTGGGACTCTACTCGTCCCTCTGCAACACTTGTGCATCACGCATATCTTGGAGAGGGCTCGCTGTGGCTGTGAATCCAGGCAGGAGTCCAGCACCAGTATAAAAGTGCAGATGATACCAAGAAGGGAGGATGACGTTTTCTCAACTAGTCATTTGTTTTGCCCGTGTTATACGTGCTCACAAATGGTGGAATGGTCACCAGGTTGCTTTGTCGTGCGCATGCAAAGTAGTGTAATCTGAAACACCTGGTACTAAGAAATGGGTTTGGGGACTAAAAAATCATCTTTGGTATTGCTGTAATTTTGTCCTTAGAGTAACATTTGCACTGCCCTGAAAGTCCTGCTTCCCAAGACCAAACCTAACAAAGCCTGTTAAAGTATTTATTCTTTTGGGTCCATACCGCAGGCCGATGCGCCACAGCGGGCTCACAGAGGCCACAAGAGTCTTTGACCTTTACTTCTCCAAGTGTTGTAAGATTCACCTATGCATCAGGTGTACATCAAACCCGTTCAATTTTTTCACATGGCTTTGAATTACATTTGCGTCTATCCCCTTTTATAACCGCGTAGTTTAGGAAACAATACAGGCTTTTAGAATTTCCAGACCAGGGTGTGTTGTTACATCAGGAAGATGGGTATATGGACCAGCGGCACACCTCCATCTGCAGTTCTAGAGCTGTTGTGTCACATAAGATTTTAATCTTCTAGTGTACCTAATGTAATTTTCTTTAAATTGCATTTATTTAATAATCACGATAAACCACGCTGTAAGGATACGATTTTAGAAAGGGCTGCTGTGGTCTTCTAATGTAAAAGAAATATAAAATCAAGTGTAATAGCTCATGTCTGCAAGGAAATTCAGTTCTGTCTCAGTTGGCTAGAGATGACAGAACTGTGAACTTTACAAATTATTATCAGTGTGAAAATATATACCCCTGGGGACCTGTGACAGATTTCCCCATCTAGAGTCTAGGGAATTACTTGATTTACCATATGTTGATTGTAAATAAACTGAGAAGCTGTAAAGTATTGTTAAGTATCTCCAAAGAATTATGTATAACACTAAATATGTAAAGAAGGTCATGTAGTGACATCTTAGGAACTACGCCAAGTTGGTATCCTTATTTAGATGGCAAAAGGTTTGAATCAAACAAGGGTAGGAAGATAAAATGAGGGAATTAAAAATGGAGGTCATCATTAATAGGAGTCTTACAGGTCATGGCAGTATCAGTTGGGTTTTTCCCCAAAAGAGAGAAAAAAATTATATTCACCCTAAGCATGAGAATATACGAGCATGATTTGTGTGAGGAAACTAACTGTTGATAGGGCAGAGTGTCTGATTTGGGGCTTATTGTGTTGCCAGCTAGCTTATACTCACCAAGAAATTGGTGTTAAGTCTCTGATCAGGCAGAATCAAGGTCAAATAATGAGACCTGGTTTCTTCTTGGCGTCCAAGGTGGAATCGCTCCTGCACTTTGCTTCCTAAGCTGCTTTTATGCTGTCTGAGTTGCGGCCTGACCGGGGAGTTAGGCAGCCTGGTAAGGTAGACCATCACACAAGCTCCAGATACCTGCAGGTGACAAGGTGGAGCTGTTCTGCCAACCCTTGATTTAAAAGGTATATGCTGAGGAGTGGGGGTTTTGTCTATTTTGCTCAGGATAACGGTGGACAGAACAGTTGTATTGGCAGTAACAGGGATATTAAAAAAATACGTTCTCTTGTGATAGTCCAGAAGTGCTGAGGTGTTAACTGTTCCGGACAGCGTGAGGAACGAGCGGAAATTCTCTTGTGGTACTGAGGATTTGCACGAGTAGATGGCTCCTTTTTCTGCTGCTTCAATTAGATGTATATTCCTTGTCTGCTTAGGTAGTTGACTGTCAGTACCTCAGTGTATCTGTAGGAGGTTTTTTAAGCATGCTGTTAAGCCTTTTGTCTAATGAGGCGAACACTTTAAGTTTTGTTTTACTCTAAGACCAAGTAGGAGGAAAAAGCTGGTAGTCTAAACTTTAAAACCACGGGGAAGGGAAAAGCCCTACAAGATAACTGTCTTGAAAATAAATTTGTAAGAATTAATTTCAGTATCTTCACCAATCACGTTTTCATTGCTTTTCGGACATCTCTCTCTTGGGTAAGCCCATTGACATTTCATTTTAGTCAAATTTTCTCCAAGGGTTTTGTAGCAAACAGCTTAAGGACTTTACGTCAACAGCAAGCGGTTCTAAATCTGTACACCTTTCTTGGGACTGGTGGCTGCTAGCATGTCAGGGATGTTAAAACAGGTCTCACTGAGGTTTAATGGGCCTAAATATACATTACTAGGTTATTTGAAAAATACTGGCTTAAATTTCCCCAAGGCAAAAGGCAGTGATGAGGATTTTGGAAAGCATGAATGGGAGAGGCAGCTGCTGCTTCTTTGCTTTAAACTGTTCCTCAAATGCTGAACGATGCTCTCTGGCTCTGATGCTTTCCTCTTAACTCAGCACCTGAAAGCTCGGTATTGCTTAAAGTCAACAACGGGCTAAAGTCCTTTTGGATTAAATCTGGAACGGGGAAGATCTACCACACTGCAGTAATGAATTTTGTTACTAATGCACTCTAGGGATATTCTCACTTGATTAGGTACAGTACAAAGACCTTCAGTATTACTGTAATCACCTCTGTTCAGTAGTTCAGAGGCTCATTCTTTATGCATGATTTCAGTCTAGATTAAAATACAGAAAGGATATAGTACTTGGTAGTTGCTAAAATATGTTTGGGGCATCAAAGCATTAAATTGCTAATTTTTCTTGTGTAGATAGCTTTCTGGTATGCTTCTAGGTGTGGTAGTGGGAAAGAGAAAAGCAGTGCTTCTTGGCTATTGAACTTGTTTGGATCTTAAAATGAACAAATGCTATAAAAAAATACAGAAATTACAGAAAAACAATTTGGGGGCTGTTAGCATTAAAATCTCTTAAGTTTTGTGGGATAACAATGTAAATTTATGCTAGCTCTTAAAACATAGCAGCTTTATAATACATAGAGGTTACAGTGTTATCAAATACCATGTTTTAATTTCAACAATTTAATATTTATCCTAGTAAAGACTAGGTTATCACAATCAAAATATTTAAATATCTCTTAAATTACTTTTAATTACTTAAATTACTTCTTAAATTACTCTTTGATTAATAGAAGCAACTAGCTTCTGTCAAACAGTGGTGTTAGTATATACTGTATTTTCAAATTATTTCATTATAAAAATTTAAAGTGTTTAAATTGACATTTTCATTTGCAATACATTGATTATAAACATCCAATATAGGCACCTTCTATATTTGTAAGACTTTAAAAAATTATGTTACATCAAACTGTTTATTGAAATGAAAGGTCTTAAATTTAAAGCCCAGAAGAGAAATGCAGAGACACATAAACTTCATTTTTGACCCGCTCTCTTGCGATGCCTAGGTTGTAGTTCGTAGACATACCGTGAGTTTTTACTAGAGGTTTCCTAGTGTTTTACCATTAGCGTATTTTAAAGGCTCTCTAGTGCATTGTGGAATAGGAAAATGTTCTGTATTACCTATTTAGGACTTGATTTTGCACTGGGATCTACAGGGGTGGATGAAGCACACATTCATGACATGATCTTTCTTATGCTGATTTTGTAAACCTTTTTTTTTTTTTTTAAATGTGCAAACATAAGGTCAGCATGCAGGTGTAACAACCAAAAATAGTAAATGGTTGAAGCAGAAACTAGTATACTGGTATCGCTGGCTTTGTGTTCACATTTTTACTCTTCATGTCAGATGTATTTCTGTGTGTCAGATCAAGACTGTATGTTCAGTATTGTCACAGCTGATTCCTGCATTCAGTGATTAACCTGGCGATACACAGAGACATTCCATTTCAAAGACTTGTTTTAATCTTGATCTTCAATCTTTGGTATTTTTCCCTGTTGACAAATATGCTGAGTACCGTATGACTGCTTGAAACATAGTCCCTCATGCTATATCCCATTTCTTTACCAAAAACAGGTCTAAAAAAGACAAAGCTAAAGCAGGAGTAAAACCAGATACTTCTGATCAAGAACCAGAGGGACTGACACTGTTGGTACCAGACATCCAAAAGACCGCGGAGATAGTTTATGCTGCTACCACCAGTTTGCGCCAAGCAAACCAAGGTATAATAGAAATACTCCTAAAAATACTGTATAGTATCTATTTATAATATGTTCATTAACACATAACTTATAAATTAGCTTAAAAGCCAGAAAAAATACTTCCCTCCTGCCCCCAACCAGTGACTACATTTTCGAAGGCGGCTGGAACCTTGTGGTAGTCTTAAATGTTTCTGTCGGGAAACAGAATAATTCAAGTGAGAGTACATCTCATGACATTCAGCACCATTATATAGCACTTTTTTTTTTTCTTGGCAGAAGACAATATGACCTTTAATAGTAAAGCCTTTGCTTTTGCTTTTAATAGTAAAGCCTTTGCTGTTAAAACTAAACCTTATGAATTAGATTAACTCTTACCTAGATGAATGCAGAACAAAAATCTAAATTGTGGATTGAACCTGCAGACTTTCAAAGGACCATCTGGTTGTCTAGTAAAGAGAACTAAAGATTAAGTAGCTTAATCAGGGGAGTGGATTTTAAAAAAGGCATGTACAATTGGCTCCTGATTTTGGAGAATGCATCAAGAATACATGTGTGAATGTCCGTCCACACAAGCATATGTCATACTTACTATTTTAAATTTTAAAAAAAAAAAATTGAAGAAACAATAAAAGAATATTCCTAGCAGCAGCAGTAGTCATGAATTATTTCTGAGCTGAGATAATGTGAGATAATGATCTCTATTTACGTCGAGCTGTTCAGGCAATTAAAGATACAGCAGTGAGAAAAACAGATTTGTATGTTGCAAGTTTTCAGACTTCTCTGCAAACAGTGTCACCATAAAATGTCATTTCAAGTTAAATAATGCCCAAGTGCTTGCTGTGTTTGTCTCAAAACTACACGGTTAACTACAAATAATCATCACGTTTCGTATAACAGAAAAGAAGATGGCTGAATACTCCAAAAAGGCTGCTGTGAAGCCCAAGCCTTTGTCTGGTTTACGGTCTCTTGAAGAAAAGTATGTGGCTGTCATGAAAAAACTCCAGTTTGGTAGGTTGAGAAGTGTGAATATTTGTGTCTTAGAAAGCAGATATCTAAGAAATATGCAATCTGTTGCACCAAATCCCTAATTATTTTAGAAAGTTACCAACTGTTTTAGGTATGTGACTACTGATACTTTCACATACGGAAAATGAGTATGTAAGTCTATTTTCAAGTTATACAACTTGAAGACCAACTAATGCAGTCTTTGAACCAATAAGAAATGTTTTAAACATACACTAGATTAATTGAAGGGACCAGGTGAATTCAATGATGGTGTTCATGTTTTCATACCAGTAATGATTTTTGAGTCTTTCAGTCCTCAAATTATATTGAAATGTTAGTAAATTTTTTTTAAAGCTCATATGTGACTGTATATATACATGTTTGTTAATGTAGCTTTTATTTTTTAAATGGAATAGAATTCAGATTAAAATGTGGGGTTTTTTTAAATGAAACTGTACTTAACTTCATTGTATCCTTCCATGGAGTGCAATATGTTGCATTTGGAAAACATGATGGGAATCGGTGCTTATTTTGGCCATAAAGGGAACATGTTTAAAAAAAAAAAAATCATGAAGAACAAATAGTATCTCATCCAAAAAGAGATACAAAATTATTGCAAAAATGTGTTCTGTGAGTATTTTTGGATTTGCAGTGACAGCATTTGCAATCACATTTCCTTGCTGTCGTATTTGTAAGGGATTTTCCTCACAAATGTTTGTGAAGTGTACACCAGGAACAGGAGGTGGAGAAGTCTGTAATGGTAGCTTTTCACCCTGGCAGCCGTGCTGCAGGTTTTGCGTAGTAAGTGATTAAAGTAAACTAGCCTCACTGTAATTCTTTAATGATTCTTAAATAACATTGCAACCACCACACAAGTAAATACTGTTGGCATTCTGCTTCACACCGATTCCCTTTTTAGCCTTATTATGTATTCATAAGTATCATTATATTCCTGGTCTGGAGTAGCTGGTAGCTTTCCAAATCAGAAATGGTGTACGTTTGACAAGTTGCACATGAAAGCTTGTACATTTGCTGCAGAAATTAATTCGACCCAGGACTGTTAATGCTTTATTTTCTGTGATCACGGTTAACTCTCAAAATATGTATTTTTTGCATTAGTATAATGCAAATTGAACTTTCCTGATTTTAATACTCAAAATCTTTATCCAAGACTAATCCATTATTAACTTCACCATTTTCCTGATGCATTAAAATCTTTGTCTCTTCTAGATACGTTTGAAATGGTTTCTGAAGATGATGACGGCAAATTGGTTTTTAAAGTAAACTACCACTACATGTCTCAGGTAAAAAACGCAAGTGACGCCAACAGTGCTGCCAGAGCCCGACGTCTTGCTCAAGAAGCTGTGACTCTTTCAACATCGCTGCCTCTGTCATCTTCATCCAGCGTTTTTGTACGTTGCGATGAGGAGCGGCTTGACATTATGAAGGTGAAGAAGCAAAGTTATTTTTCTTTAAATCTTTCAGCTTGGCATATAAAGAAGGTGCCTTAAATCCTAAGAAAAAACAGAAGTATTTCATGTGTTCTTTAACTGCTGTCCAAACTTTCACATAAGTAAGTAGTAGTCTTTGAGAGTCTGATCCTGATTTCTCAATAACTTGGCAGGGGGCAGGGAGAGTCCATCTACCCCAGGAGTGCTCTGTTAGTCAGGGAGCCTTCACAGAACAAGGCTCATTCTTCTTCAGCTATTCTGAAGGGAAAAAGTTTAATTTTGTTACTCCATTAGGGTCAAAGCATATCTTTGCATCTGAGCGTTTAAGCCGATTAAAAGCAGTAGGTATGGAGAAGAACACTGAATATCTCTGGACCAGAAAGTCTGAACAAAAATTCTATCAATAGCATCCAGTAGGGGGTAGAGTTTTAGCTCCTTCTGTTTTGCTTTCCATTTGTAATCTGGAGAAATGATCATTAGCAGAGGGCTTCACTTACTCAGAGTATCAAAATGAAGAGACCGACAGCCTGCATATGATTATGATGTCTAACAGTATTTTCTGATAAGCAGCATGTGGAAATAAAATTCTTCATATAACATTCAAAAATCTCAACTGTGTGACAAATATAAGGGTTTTTTGACAACTGTTGCCATCTTTTTTTCACAACGGTAGGTTCTCATTACTGGTCCTGCAGACACCCCTTACGCAAATGGTTGCTTTGAATTTGATGTATATTTTCCACAAGACTATCCTAATTCCCCTCCGCTTGTGAATCTGGAAACAACTGGAGGCCACAGCGTGAGATTTAATCCAAACCTCTACAATGACGGCAAGGTAGGTCAACTTTGTTCTTGTGTGTAGCTGTAACAAGGAAGTGAAAGGGATGAAACTTGTTTCTTTTTTGTGATCAAATGATCAGCTGCTCCTAACATACTGGAGGAAGCTGTTTGGTTAAAAGTGGTCTTCAGACTGAAATGAAGAGTGATTTAACTGTTTCAAATGGGAATGATCCCCTTTCTGAATAGTCTTGGAGATTTTTTTAAAGTCTTTATGAGCTGGATTGGACCAAAAAGCAAGTAATTTTGACTTGGAAAAGTGGTCTTTTCCATCTTCTTTGCTAAATTAACCGGGAAGAAACCTATTTTGGCTAACTGAAATCATAGAATCATAGAATTGTTAAGGTTGGAAAAGACCTCTGAGATCATCTAGTCCAACCATCAACCCCTCCCCTCCTTCCCCCCCTCCCCCGTGCCAAAAAAACCAACCAAACNGTTGCATGGGGTTGTTGTGACCCAAGTGCAGGACCCGGCACTTGGCCTTGTTGAACCTCATACAGTTGGCCTTGGCCCATCGATCCAGCCTGTCCAGATCCCTCTGCAGAGCCTTCCTGCCCTCCAGCAGATCGACACTCCCGCCCAGCTTGGTGTCATCTGCAAACTTACTGAGGGTGCACTCAGTCCCCTCATCCAGATCATTGATAAAGACATTAAACAAGGCTGGCCCCAGTACTGAGCCCTGGGGAACACCGCTTGTGACTGGCCGCCAACTGGATTGAACTCCTTTCACCACCAGTCTCTGGGCACGGCCATCCAGCCATTTTCTAACCCAGCGAAGGGTGCACCCATCCACACCATACCCAGGGTCCTTTTCCATGGACATGGAAATGCTTCATGTCAGCTGCAAGTCAACGTGTTTGCCAAGTGCCTTGTGTCTCTTTTTCCATGCAAAAGGGCTTTTTCTTGGGGAAAGATAAAGACTTTCCTTAACCTCGGTATCCTTTATTTAAAAAAAAAAAGTAACTCTAAAATATGGACTTAATGACATCTTTCTGAAAAAATGGTAAAGTTTTTGGAAATAATATTTAAAGTTAAAACAAGCAAGTTTTCCCCTTTCCCTCCCCCCATCTCCTTGGTATGTTGTGACTCATTCTAAAGGCTCCAAAAAGCTAACAAAGTCAAGTGTAAATCAGGGAGATGCAACTTCTATTTGTATTAAAAATAAGCACACATTAAATTCTCTGCAGAGCTATAGAGATGGCTATGTGTACGTCTCCACCGAAGCATAAACTCACAGAATGGCTTTGGCTGTAGCACTGTGGCGCTCCTTCAGCTCGTTTTTTTGTTGTGTAAACATTTAATCCATAGGCTAACATTCTTCCCTTATTCCACGGTCATTCATGGGTTCCCCGTGCTCCTTGTTTTCACAAGCCATAATACTCCTTTCCAGTACTAGACACGGGATTTTCTCTTTAACATGGACACAGAATGTAACCATGCTGGAGACTTTATCTCCTTTTTTCTTTGCCTAACATACATTAAGTTCTGGCAAATACTCGCCTCTAAATTTCTTCTGTTTATTTTGTCTCTCTGTGTTCCCTGTCTTTGATTGTTCCATTTTGTGATAAGGTTCAAGAACTCTATAGAATTCCCTAAAGTCCAGATCAGTCATAAAAGTTAACGAGTATTTTCAGTTCCTTGATAGTCTGTGTGACAGAAACCACCTTTCACGTGCTTAAGCAGAATGACTGTCTTCAAAACCCAGAACAATAAGTGTTAGAACAGTATTTAGAGAGGAAAGTAAAGAATTAGATAGTGTTCCTAATTCATTTCTTTTCTGAGCCACTAGAATCCATAGGTCTTCCTTGAAGAAAAGTAATCTACCTTACTTTATTAATTTATTAACATGCTGTTCTTGCTTCTCCACGATATTTTAATCTGCTTTCATTTCAAATTAGTTTCATAGGAAACAAACTTGCCTTTTAGAGAGCAGTTATACAAAAGTTTGTCCAAAAAAATTACATGTAATGTTATTTTGTTCTGCCCAAGCAGAACAATTTTATTGTAATACTTGTCTGTGTTATTAATAGTGTCACCTTTTCAGGTGTGTTTAAGCATACTTAACACGTGGCATGGGAGACCAGAAGAGAAATGGAATCCCCAAACATCAAGTTTCTTGCAGGTGAGCATTTCTTCTGTCTCTTCAGTAGATGTCATTTAGGAGTAGCGAGTGGTCTGTCAGTCCTAAGGATTCTTTTTCTAGTGCTCTCAAACCAGTATTTTCTTAAATAAGCTTAAATAAGACAAAAGGCCAGAAAACATCCTTGGAACACTAGGAAAGAAACACTAGAGTAGACAAGTTCTTCAAAGTGCTCTTTCCAACGCATATTTCTACTGGTCTTGTCTTGAAGAGTAGCTGTTCATGTGTGCACCGCCTGGACTTTGTTTAGATGACTTCAAATATTTTATTCAAAAATAAAGGCTGGGATATGGCATCACCTCCTAGAACGCTCTGTCACAAGCTATTTATGGTGAAGACAAAGCAGGCTCCACAGAGTGAAAGATGAGGAAGTGAAGTACACTCGTGAGAACCATAAAGGTACTCCTCCAAAGTCTACAAGTAAGCTGAATAGAGGAATAAAGCTGAAGGGAGTTAAAGTGTAGGTATACTGTGTTCAGTAACAGTTAGTGTTAAATTAGACTAGAATTCATTTGGACATACAGTCCTTATAATTTTCAGCTTTATGTCATAGAAATGCACTGACTAATAAGCACATACATTAAATAAAAGTAAAGCTTGCAATGGCTTATTTCGTATGGCACTTTCTGAATTTACTCCTTCCTTGGAGTAATTATTACATAGCACAAGGTACATTTTCTGTTCCAAATCCTCAAAGACTGTACAGTTTCTGTTTCAGCATAGTAGAATTAACAACCCTGGCTTTCAGCAAAACAGATTTCAGCTTGTTCAGGAATTGGCCTTGGAGAGCTGCTGACCAGTCTCCTAAAAGTCCCAGAATGGTCTATTCAAATCAGTGTGTGGAAGTCAAGCGAGAGTGGCAGAAAGCCAGCATGGGTAAATAAGGAGCTCCTGCCTAAGCTCAACTGCAAAAAGAAAGCACACAGAAGGTGGAAGGAGGGGACGGGCTACTCATTAGAAATAAAGACATTGGCCAAGCATTCAGGAGAGAAATTGGGAAAACCAAAGCTCAGCTGGTGTTGAAAATGGCAACGAATATGAAGAGCATCAGGAAGGGCGTCTTAGAACTATGTTGGCAGAAAGAGAACACATTTTCCTTAGGCTTTCCTGCTGCTCAGTGGGGCAGGGAACCTACTGACAAGGACATAGCAAAGGTAGAGGCCATCTCTGCCTCACGCTTTAGGGGTAAGGTTTGCTTTCCCATGTCCCTGAGCCCTCACTGGGAAGGTCTGTGAGAATGAGGAATTCCTCACAGCAGGGGAAAGTGCGTTCAAGCTGATTGGACCCACAGGTTCATGGAACCAAATCTCACACATCAGCAGGTGCCGAGGGAGCCAGCCAATGCCACTGCAAAACCACTAGCTCTCATCTTTGAAAGGTCAGAACAATCAGGGGAGCTTCCTGGCAAATCTCACACCCGGCTTCAAGTCGGGCAAGGAGGAGGATCTGGGGAGCTGCAGGCTGGTCAGCAACACCTGACTTCATGGGAAAACGATGGAGCAAATCCTCCCAGAAGCTATTTTCACGTACATGGAAGACAGGAAAATGACTGAGAACAGCCAGGATTTACTGGGGGGTGAACAGCACCTAACCTGCTTGCCTTCTACAGTGAGGTGACTGGCTCTACGCAAAGGGAGAGCGGTGGCCGTAGCTTACTTTGGCTTCAGCAAGACCTCTGATGCAGTCTCCCTTAGTTAGTACCCTTGTAGCCAAATCGGCGAGATGTGCCTTGGAAAGTGGGTGAAAAAGAGGCTAGACCAATGGCAAAGAGATCTTACTGCCGTCTTCCATACCTAAATGGGGAAAGGTATAGAGAAGATGGGGCCAGACACTTCTTGAAGTTGCAGACTAGGACAAGTACCAATTGACACAAGATGGGACATGGGAAATTTTGATGAAATATTAGGAAAAACTTCTTCATTATGAGGGTGATCAAACACTAGGATGGGAGATTGTGGAATTTCCATCCTTGGAAGTATTAATGTTCCCTCTTCCTTCAAGGGACAATTACGATTTGGAGATCCACGTTGTGGTTCCTCACATAGTGTCACTTTTCCAAGATACAACTTCTTAATCAAGAGATGAACTGAAATTTTGGACTATAACTATAAAATCAGTGTAGAAAGGTGCAAGTCACAAAATCTTATTTTCACTAGAGTCCTTTTTCTTAGATTAAAATGTTAGATTTGATTGTTAGAAATCTGATGCAGCATTTAAGTTTCAAATTTAAAGTTTTTTAGGGTATCACTTTGAAAATAGTAAGAAAGCTGTTGGAAAAAGTCCCCCCCATCCTGGGAAAAAAGCACTTTGTAGCTTTTAAATGGAAAACAGCTGTAGGACTAAATAAATTGCTTGGAAAGAATTAATCAGTACATGTTTTTTCTGGCTCAAAGATGAAACTATTGTCAGACCACCCAAAATACTTCAGAAATTAACTTTTATAACCCAAATGAAACTGGCAGATCAGTTTAGAGTTTCTCATCCATTACAATTATAATTCAAAGTAACAACTGGTTATTAAGGCCAAGAAAGTACAATGCTGTGTCGTGTCAAATTTCTCTACCATAGCTATTTTTATTTTTTGCATATATATAGATATAAATAAACAAAATTAAAGCAAGCTAAACCCAACTACTTCCAGACACATATAAAGGCCACAGATCACCAAAACACCTTAGGTACCTGAAGCATTTGACCTGAAATACTCACCCCTGGCTTAGCACATTTGCATTAATATTCTGCCTTTTTTAAGTGTCATAAGTGGCCATGTTCTTGCTGGAACCTGATTTGCGAGGCACATTCTGTATATTTTAATGCATTTATCCATATTTTAATTTTTAAGTGTAACACAAAACAGCCGTGGCTTCTTCTAGTTGAACGCAGGGCAGGCACGGGAGACAGTGTGATGGTGCGCACTATTCCATGTAACAGCGGCGAGCTGGAACACCTGCCTGGGAAACAGAAAAACTGAAGTTTAATTTTCCTCCTCAGCCCAAAGGAGGATGCTAGTTCACATTTCCCACTGCACAGCCACCTGCCCTATCCATCAGGATAAAGACTTGGCTGCCCTAGATCGCCCTTCTGTGCTACAGTTAAAGCACAGCAGCTATGCAACCAGAGAGTGCCGTGGCACCAAAAGGAGTAAGGGTGTGTTTCTGTGAGGCGATGGCGGGACTGAGACTAACCAGGGTCATTCAACTGATTCCTGGGCTGTTGCTTTGATAGGAGTGACGGGTTTGGCATTGTCTCTATGGAGTGAGTACGCATCACAGGGTATAGAAAGCTGGAACGCTTTTGTGTTGGCATTATGACAACAGAAACTCTGAGAGAATGCCGCACGTAAGCAGAGAGCACAACTACCTAGTTGCTGGGGCACTGCCCTGTGGAAGAACCAAAGTCTTGAATTGTCGCAGACACGGTATCTATCTGATGTAAGCTGTATGTTCTGCATGTTCCTAGAAAAAGAAGTGCTGTTGTCATCCGTATCCAAATTCACAAACTGGGCTGCTAAATTAGGGGATGGCTCCAAGCTCTGAATTGTATCTAGGCTGGGAGGAGAGTCAGTTCCCCAAACAGCTGTCCTGACATTTTTCATCTGCTGCAGTGGGTGTCTTGCACCTAAGTATGCCAGGTGCTGGAAATGCCATTCTTCGGCATGTAACATATCATCAGGTTTTCAGTATTTGAGGAAATGTAAGTGTTCAAATTGCCTTTTTTTAATTCTTTACAGTTCTGGAACTAGGTTTGTGTCACAGAATTGTAATCCCTAAAATTCTTGCTGGACTTGGTCCTAAGTACAAAAGAAAAACCTACCCTTCATTTAATTTTTTTAAAAGTAGTTTTAATATTTTTTTGTAATTTTTTTGCTACTTATATAACAGTAATTTTTTTGCTACCTATATAACAATGTTTTTGCATGTAACATAGTTTTAAGTACAACAACTAGTTGACAGGTTCAAACATTCTAATAATGGAAAAGTTAGCAAGCCATAAAATCATGAATTTGCAATATATACATGTTTGGATTCCTAAGTGCTCTATGGATCTATTTAATTCTTCATTTTATATTAGGAATACTTGGGCATATAGTTAAATACCTTGTATGTGTCTAAGCATCTGTTCCCACACATACTTGATAATAAAATTGAAAGAGGGGAAAATTGTCATTTCCTTATCACTGAATAGTTGATGCTTTGTCGATATAGTACTGAAAACTCTTCTTCCCATCTCAAGAGAAATACTGAGGTTTTGTTTTAATGGCATATGACACAGTGTTGTATGTAAAATCTGAAACTGAAGGGCTGAAAACATACCTAAATCAGTTGAATGCATATGAAAGAAAAAACGGGAGAGCATGTACACCAAGATTAATTTCAGTGGTTTGCATTTCACCTCCCTTGTTCCTTTGCTAGCTAGTTCAGAATCAGAAGAATCAGTAAGCTCAGCCCCAGGAAAAGTTCAAGAATTGTTGACTGAGAGCTTGACAAATACACTTTCTTTCACAAAAGGGTGCAATCAGACATCTCTTCCTTTAAACATTTTTTTTTTTTAACTTTTTTGTTATTTTGTAACTTCTATTTGTCGTTTTCTCACTGTTCAAGCTGAATACATAGCCATAGGACCGATGGGTTTTATGTGTGGTAATGGTTTCAGTTTGAAAGCATGGATGTTCCCTACTCGCAAGTAGCCTGTGTTACAAGTGACAGTACTTTGCCACACAAGTAGTTTTGCATATAAGGTAAGCAAAACTAGGTACCTTTGTCAAAACAAGTAGGTGGCACAGTTTTAATATTTAGTTTCTTCTCCTAACAGGTGTTAGTGTCTGTCCAATCCCTAATACTGGTAGCAGAGCCGTATTTTAATGAACCAGGCTATGAACGATCAAGAGGTACTCCGAGCGGTACCCAGAGCTCCAGAGAGTATGATGGGAATATACGACAGGCGACAGTCAAGTGGGCAATGCTTGAACAAATCAGAAATCCATCGCCATGTTTTAAGGAGGTAGGTTTTGTGAAACAGAGTAAATATTTTGTTTGTTTATTTATCTTGAGTGTTAAGAATAATGCAAATATTTGGAAGCATCATGCACGAGATGCCTGGTTTAGCCTCCTCTTTATTGCCTGAGGCAACTGACTCAAGTTAGTGGAAGTGAAGAAGGATGCACCTGACTTCACAGATTCTTTTCTGGGAAAGGGGAATGCACACAAATTGGGACTGACCTGTAAGGAGGCTTGGTGCACGGGTTGATAAAACACGATTCATACAGCTTGGCTCATTCTTAATGCCAGGTGGTATATTTTGTATTCCGTGTGAAAACTATTGATCAGCCCTACGAATGGGCACTCGGTGTTTGTCAGTCAGCGTAGCTAACAGTGAGTATTTCTCCAAGAAACACGAATTTGAAGCAAGTATCAGGAAACGGATTGGAAAAATACTTTACAACAAATTCCAGACTGCATGTTATTTATGAAAGGATCCACAAAGCATCTGTGCTAAACTGGAAATCTATGCCTTCGAAAGCAACTGTCTGGATGCTGATGAAAGCAATATTAACCCTCATGCCTTCACACTGTCTTAAAAAACTTACTGAAAGAAATGAAATTGCTTAATTTGTTTACATTCCTGAAAATAGACTAACTCACCCGTAGCATCATAGAATAATTTAGTTGTTAGGGACTTCTCTCAATGTCTCTGGTCCAGCAACTTTCTCAAAGCAGATCAATTAGATCTCAGGGATTTGAACATACATGACAAAGGATTCAAGGAAAAAAAAGAGCTGGAGATACAGCAAGTAAGAGAATCTGTATGAATATTAATGTAAAATGGTTGGTCAAACATGAGTCATCTCACGGTACTCACCAGCAAATACTTAGAGAAAAACACATGTTACTCTGAACTACTAAAATGGTTGCCACTTCTAAATTCAGGTGTGGAACCATCTTGTAGTGTCACCTATGCTTTCAATTGTCTGTGTACTAAAATGTTGAAAAAGCATAATGATTTTAGGATTATGCACGTTGCTGAGTGTGGCATCTGAGGGAGAGGGTCGTCTCCCATCCCTTTTTTGCTGTCCGTAAAAACATCCTTTGGAATGCAAAACCCTTTTTCCATTAAAATTACTCTGTCTTCTGGAATAAGAAACCATAGACACTTCACCTGCATGACAGGAGTGAAATATTTTATTCACATGCAGGTGGAAGAGGATGTGCTGTGTACTCTGGTGTCTTGAATTAATGAAGAAAAACATGGTGGTTGTTCTAAACTACCTCTTAGATGTTTTACTCGATAAGTTGAAGACCATGACAAAGATAGTATCATGAGACATAATCAGATAACCTCTGCTAATAGGTCCTTTTTTCCGGTTAAACTCGACAATTTCACTTTTTGGCAAAAAAACGTTCTCAAATTACAGTCAGTTTAAATTAATTGAAGAGATCGGAAGGCAGTGTGCTCCCTGACAATAATGCTCCATCTTTCTTTTCACATGCATAGAAATGAAGGATATGCATTATTACACGGTTTGGTAAATGAATCCCAGTTTGCCATTTTTCACTTTTGTGAAATCCCCGTTTGCCATTGCCACTTTTCAAAAGAATCTCAGCAATACTGCGCTTACTCTGCAGCTTAGCTTTTTCACTGCTTGTATGAAAAAGGCAGCTTGTAAGCTGACATCCGCCCCTCTTCAGGAAGGTGAAGTAATAGGGTTGTATCCAAATGGTGGTGTTTCAGGGGCAGACCAATCATGCCCTGAGAACAGATGACTTACGCATAGCACGTCGTTACCAACAGGCAGATGTTGACAACAGTACAACTACTAGCTTTCTAGATGTGGTGTGTAGCTAGGGCTGAGTTAAGCTGAGCCACACAGACACGTAAATGACAAGTAGCCTGAAGAGGCAGATAGCAGTTGGCAGAGGTATCTTGAACGTTTGCAACTCCCTTCTGTTACCTGTGAACAGACAAGAGTTTTGCTGCCTGGAAGAGAACACTTAAAAGCCAACACTTGAAAGCGTTGCATCCAAATTGTTTTGTTCTGGTTTAGGTAACTGCAGTTTTCCTCATTTCCCGAGATACGATTTTCTGTTTTTCCATACATTGAGAACTTTAGGACAGTATGATGAAATCCTCAAGATTCTGAGAAGAAGTTTGAAGCTACATTAGCCTGCTTCTGTAAGGAGCAGTTTGAGACTAAGATAGCTTGCTTTTGTGTTAAAAAACCAATCATACTAACTTAAGCTTGGGGTCCTAGGCAGTGCCTTACCAACTTGCACAACATGAGAACTCCCTTTCTGCTTCCCTGAATACATATTCCTTGTCATTATGTGAAGTGGCATGTATCTTTCTTTACATATCAAAAAATGGAAATTATGCACTGGAAAGCATTACATTTTTCTCTGCTGAAATAGCTGGATTTTGGAAGAATGCTAGATTCCATCTGCAGCTCCATCCAAACGAAAATGCGTCTCCAGCACAGATTTGACAGTTCGACTAGATGATCTTGGAGGTCTTTTCCAACCTTAATGATTCTGTGATTATCTGAGCACTTCTCTGAGAGACTAGCTTGTTGTTAAGATCTCTAGGGGTTTTTTTGTAGGGTTGTGTTAGGAACCTTAACAATGATCTTTCAGTAACATAAATGCAAAGGCACCCTGAAAACATACGTCTAAGAAAGAACATACATCCTTCAGCTCCTAAGATCTTTTGTCTTCACCAATCTGAGCTGTCTCCCCTTCAGTGTCTTAAATGACAGGTAGGCTCAGGAGATCTAAACTGCCGGTCTGTGGGAGTTCTTCCAAGCTCCATTATGGATATCAGGAATGCATCCAGAATTGAAGTCAATTATGCTTTCACTATGCAGTTTTTCTTTAGACGGATAGCTATACTCTCTAACCTCTAGAGGGAAAGATGATTTTGTCAATTATGTTGCAATATTGCCAAGAACTCTCTGTGCTCAGTAAAATTTCTTTGGTTTTATTGTTTCTTTCACCAGGCAGAGTTTTACAAAACTGTTTAAGACAAAGCCAACGTGAAGCGGAGTTTCACAACTTTTTCTGAGGATTGATTGGTGGTTTGGTTTTGGGTTTTTTTTAAACTCAAATCTGTACAGAAGTACCAAAATTACTATGCGATCAAATACAGGTTCCCACCCAGACTGCGGGCAGCTCAACTGCTGTTGCCTGGGAATTCTAGCAGTGCCCAGAGGTGCTGCCTCTGCCTAGGGCATGAAACGGTGGTTGCACCTCTTCCAGAGCAGCTGGTGTGCTCCTTCTTCCCTATGCAGAAGCCCGTTACGTTCCTGTGCTCATACCATTGACAGCGTTTCTGCTTATCTGTTTTCTGTTCAGGCAGCAAGTGCTTAGCGACAGGGGAAGACATGGTGCCTATGCTTCCTGCCTAGGCTTGTTGAATAAAACAGGACTGTGAAGCCAACAATAAAAGCTTTAGTATCGCATCTGTGTAACCCTGCCCCTGTGCAAACATAAATGTCCGTACATAGTGCCTGCATAGTAAGATCATCTTTGAACCGAAGAATGTGTTCAGCGTTCCGTTATCGCTTTTTCTTTTCCCTGGTGTGATACTGCGTGCCTGGCGCTCATTTACCCTTCACCCAAACACCACAAGCGAATACCGAAATGGCAGACTGCACTCAAATCGTAGCTTCATACAGACTGGAAGAGACATCCAGGCCAACCTCCTCCTCAGAATTTGGACAGGGTTCCTCAGGGCTTTTTCCGGTTGGGTCTTGGTAACCTCCAAGGACTGAAATTCCACAATTTATCTGCAACCTGGTTCAGTGCTGAATTATCCTCAGACTGATTTCCCTCCCTGCCTTCTTGGATCCAGTTAGACCTGTAGGGATCTTTCAGATTTTGTACTGTTAAAGTGTATGGTTCTTAGAAAACAATGAACATTCTGTGCTCTCATTAGGAATAATTTCTTGCAGGTATGGTTCTCAGGAGACAATGAGCACACTGTTCTTTCATTCGGAATATTTTCTTGCAGGTCATCCACAAACACTTTTACTTGAAAAGAGTGGAGATCATGGCTCAGTGTGAGGAGTGGATAGCGGACATACAGCAGTACAGCAGTGACAAACGGGTAGGCAGGACTATGTCCCATCATGCCGCAGCTCTAAAGGTGAGACTTGCTTTCTATAATTTTACGTTCTTTAATCCAAAGATGACAAGTGGCAGTGAAATTGCTCAGCAGCTGAGTTTTATAAGACCAGTAATAGAAAACCCCAGCAACTTTAAAACGTGTAAACAAACCTGCTTCCCACCTGTCAAGGGAGAAAGTGTATGTGCACTCCACTTTCTCAGTATTGTTTTCTACAAGTTAGATTTCCCTTTAGCACCTGTCCTGCCTGTTTTTCTACAGATGCTTATGTAAGATACAGTTTATTTTGTTCTCTCTAAGGGCAGGTGGGGGTTTATGATAAAGTTGTACTACAACCCGGTCCTTGCCAGAAAACCACCTTTTTGAATAGACAAGCTGTTATTAAACTGTGGTCCACTACAATTAGTTTTGCCCTGTGTTAAACTTCTGTCGACAGTTGTGACCACTGTCATGTTTTCTTCCTTCCTAGGCAAGTACTATCATTTGTGTATTTTCTGTCCGCCCAGACAACAGACCTATATTATCTTTATTTTTTTTTTCCTTCCCCTGAGAAGCAAAAAACCCCAAAATTTTAAAGGCTGCTTTTTTCTGTGGCTAGACTCGCATTCTTTCAATGTGACTGGTCGTCAAAATGAAGTTACTGCGATTGGTACACAAATCTCTGTATATCTGTCTGTGTAACAGATCTCATCAAGACCGTGAACTCTATACGTTTTGACTGTATGACCTACCTAGTCTGAGCCAGTTTCTGCTGTGATCGCGGAACGCAGATATGCCTTAACTGCACGACAGATAGCGTAGCATTTACATTGACGCATGTGTTTGCTGCGGTTCTGCTTCCTGCCTTCAGGTTGTCCCTAGCAGCATTTGCTAATTATTCTGTCACTGCAAGGAAAGTACCAATCCTTAAATACTGGGGAAACGTTTATCCAGTCACTGAAACAGTCCGTTTAGCCCTCTTGGCCTGACTCCTTTTTTTGCCTCGCGTTCTCTAACACTGTGAAAAGTAATGTTTAAACTATGGTCCCTGTGACTTCTTTTTGTATATTCAGCGTCATACAGCTCAGTTGCGGGAAGAACTTCTAAAACTTCCCTGTCCTGAAGGCCTGGATCCAGACACCGACGACTCCACGGAGAAGTGCAGTGCCATGGCAAGCTCAGAAGAGACTGTGTTGCACGAACAGGTTAAACCCAGCAGCAGCAAAGACATCCCCACTGATTTCAAGTTATGAGTTGCATTGACATGGACTTTCTAGACACAAAGGCTTTGAAGCACAAGCCAAATATGTCAATATTTGTATGTAAGAAGCTAATTATGTAATAGGTAATGAAATTGAAACTATACTATGCCCTTAAGGATATACAGTTTAATTCAAGATGATCTTTTATTTACCTGTACAAGAGTGTAAACTTTTTTGTGCTTTTATTTTTCAATTGTGAGAACCACTGATTGGTATGTTTAAAAAGTTATGTATACAAGAAATGGATAAATCACTGATATATAAGGGAAACTACCTTAGGAAAGAATGTTTACTGAATGTTTATTATTTTTTTTTACTTGTAGAGTGAGGGCAGTTGTAACAAAGAATATATATTGGTCATTCTTACAGCTACTATTTAAAGTCAGAAAATTTTCACTGAATTTGATAGATTTTACGTTTGGCCATATATTCATGCTCATATTTGATTCTAAAGAAAACCTCCTGTATACTTCAATAAACGTTAAATGGACATGATCCCTCTTTTATGATTTACTGGTACATTTTTTAAATAAACTGCCATAAAATACGTTCTAGCTGAAGACTTGCACTTGTATGACTGAATTCATTACAGTCAACGTATTTAATTTTATGCTTACTAATTCTAAAATGCAGATGAAATAAATGCACATGGTTTTACCTCATGCCAAAATTTGGACTTCTGAATTCATCTTTTGTTTGGCTATTTTATGCAAACTAACAGTATTCTAAATTTCATAAGGGCTATTCTGGAACAAAGTCTTCTCTCTGTGGAAATGTCTGATTTTTGCGTAATCGGCTGTACTCTAAGTACTGACAGGGGCTGATGACGTGCCACGCAGGACCCCAGTGTGCTGTAGTTCCTACTGTATAGACTTATTTCCAATTTTATACTCGCAACCACAGATCCCTAACTAAAAAGGGTAAGGGATTTGCTTGATTTCATAGTCAAGTCTCGCTTTTAACATAACATGCATTACTGTCACTGTTCTTAATTTTCGAGCAGTCCTTGAAGGACTAAAAAGTCATGACTGGTATTACCTCAGACTAATGATCTGTTGTATTATAAATACTATAAATCAGGCAAAACCGAAGCTTTTTTGTTTTCTATTTGTTCTTTGTTTATAAGTATCACGCTGGAATTTTTTCACCTTTTGTTTTACAATGTATTATTTCTAATCATTAAAAACGGCACCAACTGAGGTTGTGTTCTTATGCTGATGGTTAACAGACTTTGATAGCTCTGACCGAGGTACAATTTTTCTGTTCCGTTCATACGTCGTGTTAATCCAAGGCCTGTCCTGAGGGTACATACCTCTCAAAATACCAACTTAGGCACGTCTGCGTTACATCAGGGGATCCGGAATCCAAAAGCAAAACAAGCAGCTCCGTCCCAGAGCTGCTGGGAAATACATGAAACAAAGAGTTTAGGCCACCTGGTCAAAGCTCTGGAACTTCATCAGTGGTAAAACGGCGCTGCATTTTTCTGGACGGGTATTTACTTGCCTTCTGTTACTGTACAAAGCAACCATGATGCTCTTGTAAAGGCTCCAAAAGCAAAATTGCCCGCTGCCTTCCAACTGTATTTACATTACTGGTGTCCAATAGAGCTCTTCATTTGTTGCTCAAACTGTCTGCCTGCAGGAGCAGAGTTGTTTTATAAAACCCTGACACTTGTACCAAACCCCAATGCATCGGACCTGAAGATCCTCCTTAAACGTGAAGACTTTTTTTCTCCATTAAAAAAACAACACTGAAATAAAAAGTACCTAACTTGCATTGATTTGACATTAAGAGGGTGGCTAACATGATTGTACCTTTTTCTCTAGTGTGTATTTATGGTATCATAGCAATGCTAATGTGAAGTCACTGCTGCTTAATTAAGCAGATGTAAACAGCTGCATGGGATATTAAACTCTAATTTGTATCCACGTACCAATCTTTTTTTTTTTTTTTTGCTCTAACCTGAGCTAGAGTGGTATAGTAGAAAATTAATGCAGAGATTCGACCCTTAATAACTTGCAACTATGTTACAGTCTAGTAAGTAAATTGTGAACTTGGCAACAGATACAAAATAGGTATTTTCAGTGTTTTAGGTATAACACACAAGGCAGCTATGTTACTTTACAGTAACATCACAGTAAATCCTGTGAGATCCGTAGACAACTGGGTATTTTTTTTTTTAACCAGTTCCCCTCGTCTTTTACCATTTCATCAAACCGAGTAGAAACCTGTATAGATAGATCACAGTTTCTAGCCATCCCATTAAAGTACTGTGTTTTAACTGTTACGCTGTTTTTGTAGAAAATGCTTTAAAAATCAACAGAAATTATTTCCAAAAGCGTGAAGGGCAGCAAACTGCTCATTAGCTCGTTACGGCATTTTACCCTGTGGTTTCTGGTACTGCCTTTGGCCCGAGATTCACCGCTGACACGCTGCCATGCGGTGTAGCGTGGGATGTTACCAGCTGTGGGAACCGCTGCAGCCTCTCTGCCGAAGGACGAGCGTGCCACATAGTAAGTCGACAGCCTTGCCCGATGCTTCACGGCCCATAACGCCAAGCCCTTCCGACTGATTCAAGCCACACTATCTACCAAAGGGGGAGCAGCTCAGCCATCTATGAGACCTTGTGCTCGACGGCAGCAAACCTCTCGTTACACTGATTGCTGTGCACAAGCAACTGTTCTGGTTTGCAGTCGTAGACGTGGTACTCTTCGTACGCAGACGTGAATGACCCCTCTGCAAGACTCGGCGGTTTCCTCTGGAATTTCCTTGGGGTAAAAGATGTGCATAAATGTATGGATTAATGCTCCGCTGTAATCCTACCAGTGCTATACAGGAAAAACCAAAGATGACAATCTAGAAAAACCCAAGAAAATTTGGAATGTAAGAACCCTGGAAACAACCTCAAGTTTCACTCCAGTGATTACATGTTAGGTGGTTAGGTACTAGCAGAATAAAGCATGTGTGACTGTAGATTGACTGGGCCTACAGCAGTCTGTTTGGCATTGGTGGATGGGTTTTATTACTGGTTTTCTTCTCTAAATCTTTGACATAAGTTCAAGGCAAAGATTGTGCATGCCTGCTGGCCTGTCAGGGAGACTTCCTTGCAGCAGGTAAAATCATGCCAACACAGGTAAAGCACTGGACGCATCAGGTCTTCAAAGAATAGTTTTCTGAGTATTATTTGCCCTTTCCTTTTCCATAGATAGTGACAACATTAGATGGAATGTGCAGGCGTTTATATCGGAACATGAGCTTTCTGAAATACAGTAAGCCGAATGGGGGTAAAAGTAAGTTCCGCCATTACTAAAAGAAATCACAGGTAAAAACATTTGATTCTCCAGAGATTTTGTTGCTGCCATCGTTTTATTCTCCTAGAACATGAGTGCAGAAAATACAGTATCTACCCAGTGAATCACTATAGTTGAGCTCTAAAATAACCTCACCGCTGCCTCTATTTTTAATAAAGACTCAAGAGAAAACAAATCCCAAACCACAATGCTCCAACTTGATTGAGAAAGTTCTGCATATTGTGACCTGTCATCTCTGCAGGCTGCAACTTCTGTGCTTCTTGCCTCGGAAGCAATTTTTTGGCTCTTGAAAAGTGATAACCTGGTCCGCTTAGTTCTCCAGCTGTATTAATGCTACTTATCCTTTGCACTGAGTGCCTCCAATATCTGTATCATTTAATAAAACAACATCATCCTGAAATGTCTAGGTAATACTAATGCTAGAGTTGGTAACATTTCTCTAATTCAGATACAAAATTTTATATTTAAGGTTCTTTAGTTAAAAGTCCAGAAAGGAAAGAAGTAGGTTCTTTATCAATAGGAGACCATGCAGGGCATCTAGCAGCCCTGCTCCTGATGGGAAGATGAGTTAATCTTGGGAACCAGCGAAAGCAGAGCCCTAAAAAAAAAATCTCCTGGGAGTAAGAAAAAGCATGTTATTGTCCCCCTCAAAGACATTTAGAAATGAGGTAACTGCAGTGAGACTTGCATGCAACAGAAGTTGTTAAACTTCAAGAGTAATGCCCCAAATTATACTTAAACCAAATATAAATGTATACTTGCAAAATAACAAGCAGGCTGATCTACTAAGGTTGCTAGAGCTATGAGTCAGAGATGGTTTTATATGAGGAACATGCATCTCAAACATATCAAGTCTCACTGCATTTAAAAATCTGCAGAAGCTTTCTGCAACAACAGTTGCCACTGTTGTGCTCCATACTTCCAGCTTAACCACTTACTGCATTTTTTTTTAATGTATTTGTCCTGCACTTCCATTCATTGTTCTCTTCCTCCCCTACCGACTCACATCCAGAGACACAAAAGCCTTCAGTAGTTCATAAACTCTTTGCATAAAGCTCTATGGGTAGAAAGCAACCACATCCCAGTCCCCCAATAGCAAACACAGGAACACATTTAAAAAAAAAAAAAAAAA
>VZTL01049273.1:2877-13445 GCA_013400535.1 Scopus umbretta | reverse complement strand
TACCTGCATGACCAATAGAGGGTGATAGTCAGAGGACTGCAGCAGACCAGGGAATTTCCTAGTAATGTCTCTAAGCCAGGAGAAAGGCAGTTAGGAGCAAAGCACTATGTATTCTTGTGAAAGTTGGGGGGGAACCTACACTGAGGGAAATGATCCAAAATCTCTTGGTACACATCTGAGGTCCCTAAGGGATGGGGTCCATGGGAGTCCATGGCATGTGGGGTTGTGGGAGGGGGACCTAGAACCACAGTGTGAGAAGGGGAGTGGGACACTCAGCTGGGGGGGGAGGAGGAGCTCAGCAGTGGATGTATCAAACCCATACCAGGGATGTCTGGTACTCAAGAGAGATGAAAATGGAGCTAATAAGAAGCAAAGAACTGAGGGGTGTTATGAAGCACCTCTTCTCAAGTGCTCATTGAACCTGTTCCTCAGTAGCAAGAAAGAAAGAAATATGACCTCTTTACAGTACTTAAATTGATTCAGATAGTGACCCTTTTGGCCTGGTTTTTGTCTGAGGTTTCTGAATCCAACTACTATTACTTTTAATCAAAGTTTTCTTTGAGCTCTGTCAGCGCTCTCCTCTTCCGTGTTGTCATCTTTCTCCTCCTGTTTTCTCTGACATGTTTCTCCCTGAATCTATAGTTTCAGTTGTGGTTTCAGTCCTTCTGCTGTCTACCTGCAGACTTTGAAGCGGAAGGCAGAGTGGAAGAAGTAAGTGTACCCTGCAATGGGTTGTGTGGCAGCATAGGGAGTGATCCCTGGGGCCAGCTCTCTAAGGAGAAAAGATAGAATTAGTGAGGCAGGCTGTGAAAATAGCATTGCTTGTTTTCAGAACCTGTGCTCCTCCAGTTCAAACTGAGTATTTGAATGTCCAGGTGGGGTGAGAGGGGTGCACTTTAAGGTACAGGGGGCGTTGAAACAATTAAGATGATGTTTTCTGGTTTGGATTAGTGGAAACTTTCCCTCTTCAGCTGTTCCATCCTCAGTGCTGGATTTCTGTCTCTTCTTGCCAGCTGCTGGCACTTCTGACCATTGTGTGGCATTATCACAGCTTGTCTGGTTGGCCTTTTGTAAGGGTTGCCATGGGATGTTGCTTTGTTCAGGAATGGTTATGCTCTGTCGGTCAGGTACGATACCCATCAGCTTTTGGCCTATCTTAATTTGCTCTAACACAGTCTGATTTCTTGGCAAAAGATTCCTTTTTAATATGTCTGATGGTACGATATCACTTGTAGGAAAGGAATGGATTAGTGTGCTGAAGTTGTACAAAGAGCTAGAAAAAGGTGTTTTTTAAATTTTTTTCCCCCCGTGACTGGGTGTGACAGTGTTGTGACAGGACTTTTGTGGAAGGTTGGAAGGAAAAGCATTTTTGGAGTAACCCTGATATTCTGTTATGTCCCCAGTTCCCCAATCCTGGCACCTAAGCAGCAGTCATGGGGCACTTCTGTTTTCCTCCCTGCTCTTTCCAGCTTGTTAGCCCCATGCTGTAAAGTGTTTTGAACAAATCCCTGTAGGAGCTGTAAGAAATACATGTTCACTGTTGGCTAGGTTTGCCAGAGCTGGAATTATGCTTGGAGAGAGCTGCGCATGTTATTCAGAGGGGGAAGCCTAGTCATCCTGGGAGGCAGGCTAAATGGAAGTAGATCCCCTGCCTCCATCTCTGACAGCTGATTTACAGTGCAGAGGTTAAAGCAATAACTGCATGCCACAACTCTCTTAACTTATTCTTTGCTTTTGTTTTTACAAATCCTTTTTCCTCCTGTGTTATCCAGGACTGAACTGAACTGCATTTCTCCAAATCCTTTGTGCGTGTGCGGGCTGGATGCAACAGGAGCGATCAGCAGGAAACAGGCTGTAGATGGCCTGAGATACAGAGGCAGGTCAGGCTTAGTGATGGGATGCCAAGTGCTTTGCTTCACGATGCTTGGTGGTTTGTCAGAGGCACTCTCTTCTCTGCTGCTGGTCTGAGCCTTCTTGTCCTCCTGATGCTTATCTGTGATAGCCCAGTCTGATCTGGCTCTGCCCTAGGTCGGAGAGACAGCCTGACAGATAGATGAGGGAGAGAACAGAGGAAACGTATCTAAGCGTAAACAGCAAATGGGAGCATAATTCTTCCATTGTGGCATGCAGAGTATATGTAAAACATCTGTATGAAATGACAAGCAGTAACGACAACAACAGTTGTGCCAATGAATTTTGTTGTGGAACCATCCTCAAGAGCAGCTTATTGAAAGCTTTTCCTTTGGAGTTTTTAGTGTAATGAGGTGACATAATAAGGGAAGTGGGAAGATACTATCTTGTGCAAGGACACCTGGCTTTTATCTACTATGCTCTTCCATCTTAAAAAGTTAGTGTGAATTTTTTTTTCCACCACTACCACCTCTTATGTCTCCTATCGTGTGAACGATGTTCTTTTATATTCAGTTACTAGTTAATACTGTATACTGCTTAATAGAATACTACTGGCCAGCTCTCCCCACTCTGCAAGTTCTCTGACTTATTGATGAGTTATTTACTGATTCATGCCTTCATTGGCTGTTTCTCTGAAGACCAGATTGATCCGAGTTTAACTGAGTGCACAGAGTACTTATTTTTAAGGTGGTCATCTTAAAAGTTGCAGGCATTAAACGTTGTAAAACTGTCCAGTGCTTGGCCTGTTCATCAACACGTGGTGCCCTTTGTATTTTGAGACCTGCTGACTGTTTTTTCAGTGTTCTGACCAGTTACAGTTTCAGCTGCATCATGTCGTTAAAGGTGGAACAAAGTCTATGGGTACTCATTTGTGTTGGGATGATAACTGCCCGGTGGCTTCCTAATCTTCAAACTGGGCACTTCATCTGTACTGAGTTACTCTCAGGACTGTGAGATTGACAAGATCACTACTGTGTCTCTACTTATACTTCACCTCTAGCAGTTTGTGTGCCGTGGCAAGTCTTCACCTAGAAGCTCAAGCTCGAGTTCACAAATTCCAGCAGAAGTGGACCGTTACCCTCCCCAGGATACCAACTGAGGATCAAAAGAAAAATTCTCTGTGTTCTATGACTGTTGTTTCACAGGGAGGTGAAAGTTAGCTGATACTTAGAGGGCAAAATTAAGTAATTGCTAAAACCCCAGTTTACTACAGTGGGACCAAATTGACCCTCAGGGTTTTATAGGTGGTTCTTAACTAGTCACCCAATAGAGAGGCTGATTTTTATCACTTTTAAAGAGGCTTTGCTTCTCCAAGCCATTGAGCTTATTAAAGACTGCTTAAATAAGCTGTCTGTAATCACTGCTGATTGTTTCCCTCTGTTTATTTAACAGACTAAATATATATTTATAAAATCCATTTCTGTTCCCCTGTGACTAGCATTAATGCATTTGGTTATTTTACTTCCCTCATTGCTGTCATGTAACTCCGAACAGATGAATACATATTGTAGTCTGCTGCTTTCTGATTTCTCAGTGCACATTCATTTTTACCATCATACTTTTGAACACACTCTCCCAAAACCAAATTAACCAAACCACATGCCTTGCATTTTCCTTTTTTTAGCTAATTTGTAGATCTTTGAAACACACAAAAGCCTTCTCCCTGCTGGCAATCCTTTTACTTTATACTGTATTCTTATTTTTTTTTCCGTGGTGTTTGTAAATACCTGTATAGTAAAGTATGGAAGGACAAGGAGGAACTTTTTTCAAGAGGGCTTTTGCCTATGTTATTTATTATTCCATATAATTCCCTCAGGAGGAGGGTATCCATTGCTCAACTTCACAGCCTACAAGTACTGCTACCAATTTCGGGTATTGACTGTCTTTATACAAAGATTGGTATACCAGGGAGAAGACATGCAGAACTTACTATATCTTTTGATTGTTTATGTGATAATACAGCAAACAAATAAAGCTGGACAAATAGAAAAACAAGGATAGGTGGATATTTATGCACACTATGCTAGCTTTAGCTGGCTACCTCTGGCAGCTCACGTTTGGGTGATGTGCATTCCCCTATCAGTCTTGACAATTAAAAAAATCCTGCAATGACAGTGTCTTCAAAACCTCTGGGGTGTAATGAATTTTCACAGCATTGAAAGCAGCATGTGAAGGGATACCCATGCAGCTATGGGGCAGACTCAACAGGAATCAGCTGCAAACTGCTAGTCTATAGTTCTGAAGAAAGAGAGATTTTTGCTTTTGAATCAGGAATGTGAGGTTCCCTGAAGGGACTTCAGGGAAAAAATGATTTTTTTTTTTTTTTTTTTTCTCTTTGGGACACTGTTGCCCTGAGAAACAGCCATGCCATGGGAGCTTCCAGTTATCCAAAACTATAATGAAATGTTAATTGCTTGCTGTAAAAATGGGACCAAATACAAATAAATCTCAAACATCTTCCTACCAACTGTTTCAGATTACCAGCTCTGTTCCTGAACTGCAGTGGTTATAAGAATAGTCCTCTGTAAAATTTTTTAAAACTGTCATTTTCTGCCTTAAACAGGCTCTATATTTTTCCAAGTTGAACTTTCTACATCCTTGCTGAGATGAGCTGAAATTTCCTCCTGTTGAAGAGCATTGACACCCAGTTTCAGGAAAGCTGTGAGAAATATTAGATATAAACCTGTTCTGGGATCATGAAAAAAACTTAGGGTCATTACAGTAAGACTAGCAACTTTAGAAGAAGGGATGTCTTTGAAAAATACTGGAAAAGCTTTTGCTGTTTAAGACTATCTCTGTCCATATTTGTGGAAACCTACACAGATTATCTTCATGTATGTAGCAGAAAATCTTCTGTGAAGCCAAGAGCTGCAAGGGTATGTTGGTTTATTAGCCAATGACTATAGCTCTGGTCTTGTTTGTGACTTCCTAAGTTCCTAAAATACTGTGTTATTTTTGTTTGTCCCGGTGCTGCATAGTTGTACTGTAAAACAAGTTCTTCATGGTCATTCTCTTAGATGTGTAATACAAGAGTAAGAGGCATCCTCAGTTACAAAACAAGAGCTGAGTGGTGCAAGGCTTACCCTCCAGCATGTATGGATTTGTTGATTAAGAAAATACCTTGAAACTGCTGCCTTCTGGGCCCTTTTGATCTTTTCTGCCCTCTCATTTCCTCCTGACTATTTCTTTACTTTCCTTGTTTTCTTTAGGGGCTACTAGAGTTTTTATAATCAAATGGCTGAGGGATGTGCCATCTGTCTAGCAGGCACACAAATGCCCTGAAGATGGTATAGTTCAGCAAGTGCATAATATAATACAAGCTTTTCTTTTCTGATATGAGAGACAGTATTCTTAATAGAATCATGAAGTCAACATCTTTCTCTTACAGTGGAAAGAAAAAGTCTAATTATGAGCAGTGTCTGAAGAAATTCATGCTGGGCTAGGCCATTGGGGCACCTCACGCAGTGTTGTCAGGTCCATTTACAGAGGAATTTTGCTGTATAGTGCTCAAGACCTTCAACATCATCAATTTTGTTCTTTTTGTTGTTTGTTCTTTCTTTCTCTCTTTACCCCCTTAATGAAACTGCTCCACTGATTGATATGTTTTTAATGATTACCCTCACAATATACTCCATACTATGGTGATTTACAGTCTTTAAGATATTTTTTTATTTGACAGCCCCTTCCTACTCATTTTTTTGCTTCTGCATGGCAGATACTGTAGTGATATTGTAGTGCTGACAAAATGGGAATTACAAAGAAGCACTTACCAACCTAATGAAGCGGTGGGGGGAGAGGAGAAGAGAGACAATGTGTTTAAAACCACTTTCTCTGTAATTCCTCCACCTGAGCAATCACTGTTTGTATTGAATGGCCCTGTTCATAATTCTGAAAACTAAAAAACCAAACCAAAATACCAATTGTCTTGAAGACATTGGTCTGGTCATTTAATGAGAGAATGGCACTTCATGTAGGGCATCTCACAAGGACCTTCATCAGGCAGAGACCCTTTGTATTGCTGTAAAAAACATTTTTCTTTCCCACTGGGCTGATAATATTCTCAATTGTTAAGATGGTAGCTGTGATATCCAGAGGCCAGAAATGGAGCCCCAGGGACTTGTGCACTTGTGTGTTAATCTGAGAAGACAGAAATGCCAAGCAGAAAGAAAAGTTTCCTGGGATCTAAACGTTCTTAGCTCATTAATGAAAAATAAATTGCATTGGCTTTTTACTGTTTCTTATTAAGTGATCATAATCTCTCGTTTTTGTCATTCCAGCTCTGTTTAGCTTGGTAGAGAGCAACCTTCTGAGAATTCCCTCCCAAGGAGCAGGGATGCTTTCTGGTTGAATGCCCCCTGTAAAAATATCCAAGTCATTTAAACAAACAGGATTTGTATCTCCCTTCAGCTTAACTGTTTCCTATTTCCTGCAAGACACCCTGTCATTGAGCTACTTAAGTTGTATGAACGGCACAGCAACAACACAGGCAAATCAAGGCTCGGTTTATAGCACTTTACCGTCTCTTTATGGTCTCTCTGTATTGTAGGTGATCTTGTTTCTGATCTGGAGCTGGAGGAAAATCTATTTGAAGCAAGCAACTCAATGAATATGGTTCTTCTGATAATGAATTATCTCTGTAGAAACTCGCATGAACAGAAGCCTTTGCTGCTAAAAAAAATATCACGAGAACAGTTTAGAAAGAACATATTTTGGCTGACTATCTGGCTAGATGCATGTGGCTAATGTAATAACTATTACTTTGGTTATTTCCTGTACCGAACTTGCTATTTGCGCTTTGTGACTGATGTCCTGTATCAGGTGGTATTGCTTTTTTCCCCTCCCTCTGTGTCTGACTCCCAGACCCATGGAGGAGCTATCAAATATTTGGGAAATGCATGTTTGCTCCATACATTTGACTGTTCAGACAAACAAGATGTACCTGTACTATAGTTTTTGTGTAAAGTGGGTCAACAGAACAGGAAGGCAATCGAGGAGAATTTACATTTGGACAAGGGTTTACAAGTAGCTATTTGGCATTATTTGCCCAGCTCAAGCGTGAACAAAGGCGATTTAAGTACTTTCCTTGTTCGCAGATGGAACATAAATAGTAACTACAAAAGTACTGTGCTCTCTATATAGCTGGATGTTGTTTCTTTTTAAAGTCTCTGCGTTTTCTTATAGCAGTTTATCTATCTTAGCTACTTCTATCTCTCCTATTACTATAGTATCTGAACATCTCATAATCCTTAATGTATTTATCCTCATAACATCTGAAAGAAAGGGAGGCACCATTATCTTCTTTTTATGGGTCTCTTATGTATGGTTCTATTCCTTCAAGATTGGAGATGGGTTGGCTTGAAGAGCTAAAATCCTGTGGTATACACAGCCTTGATCTCCCCCACCCAAGTCACCATTAAAGGTTACTGTTCCCACCCCGCAGCTAGGCTGTTTGTGTGAGGAATTCCCTAATGCCTTTTGGGCAAAATGAACGGAGGGGGAAAACACTCACTATTTAATTTGCTAAAATAATCTGACTCCTTTTGACTGACATCAGGGCTTTTGCCATCATGTGAGCAGCTGAGATGAAAGGTATGAGGTGACAGTGGCCAGAGAAGAGGAGCTTGGGCAGGATGAAGGTCACAGGAGGAGGAGAAGGTGGATGCCAGCCCTGAAGGGTGTACTGTGGTAGTGCCACTGTGCCAAAGTGGTTGTAGGATGCCTGTGAAAAGGAGGACTCCGTTCACATGTCCTAGCTGTGTGCTGACACCATTTTCCTTGTGCCAGCACTGCCTGGTGGCACCATACACTTGCCTAAGGCTGCTAAGCCAGAGGAAAGTTTACTCTGCAACAAAAGACTGAGTAGTTTTCAGCAGGGATTTATCCCTCCCCAGCTTGCAGTGGTCAGGTAAGCATCTGTGTGGGAGCAAGGAAGTATACAGAAATGTGCCACAGGTGGCTGTTGCTGAAGAAGGGTGGTGTGTCCCCTATTTCAGCAGAGATTGTGTCATGAAACTTCTAACAGATTGTCTCAGGCAGACTGCAAAACTATATGTGAAATGACTGACCAGGATTATGCAAAGTCTGTAGGAGAGCAGAGGCTTCTGTCCGTGCTTTGCAGGTCCTTGGCTGCGGGCTGACTTTTTCCATCTGTGAGCTAGTTCAATTCTTTTGGTCTCATCTACTTGCATCTGTTTTTTTTTGTTGTCTAATCCTAAATGTGGTGGTTACAGATTTTAAAAACAGTATTTCATATGGGGCCTGGTTAGCTAAAGAATTTATAGTGTGAAATAGTCACATTCTTGGTAATCAGAGTTATGTTAAAATCTCCTTTTATTAAGCAGTATTTCCACACTTTTTTTTTTTTTTGCACTGGGATGTATTGCTAATTTTAATGCTAGCCCTCAGAATTTGTTGGACCTACACGTGAGTTTCTAGTAGGAATATATGGTCTGTGTCCCTGGTTTCACATTACCTAAGTTACTATGTGTTAACAATTAGCTATCCTGTAGAAATTCTAATTTGAAAAATTGTTTTTGTAAAAATATAAATTACTTTTAGAGCTTTCTTTATTTTCCCCTTTTCTTGAGCAAGTGTAAGAAAATGAAATGAAGATGTGAGCTGCTTATATTGAGCATATAAAAATGAATGCAAAACAATATATTGAAGTGAAACACTTTAGTGTAACAAAATATATTTTTGTACTTGGTATTCTTCCCCCCCATTTCACTTCATGAGGAATTTTGGAGTGTTTTTTAAACTTTTTATAATGAAAAAGAATCAAACATTGTAAAGTTTGTTAAATGATGGAAGAATCTAGCTCTGGTCAATTCTCCATGTTGACTCTCTGAAAACTGGAAAAAAAAAATCAATCTGTTTTTTAACAGATTTGACAATAATTTATATAATTTTTGGAAGATATTCAGAACAGAAAGTTTCACTTCTGTCCCCTAACAAACAGAAACCACTACTAATAAATTCTTTAAAAGAAGCTGTGCCTAAAATAAAGACAGACACCTTAATAAACAGGAGATATTAAGTGTAACGTTAGCTCTAAGAAACAGGATGAATAGGAACACTAGAAAAAGCTCAGAAAGGGTAGAAGAGCATATTGAAAGCCAGATTTGTCTACAGCTACCATACCCTTCTGTTTTAGTTAGGAATGGGCAAGTCTCATTTCATGGCAGAGTTTATAAACAAGGCTATCTGAAGTTCCTAGGCTGCATTCTTCTCCAGGAAAACTATTTGCAAAGGTGTCACTTCTAAGCCTCTCTTGTAGACTACTGTTGATGGTTCTAGTTCCAAGCCAAATGTAGGGTCTCCAAAACCTGTTTTGTGCCTTGAGACTGTAAGAAAGTGCTTCACTGTTGTCAGCAATGTAGCAAATCTTGGAGACTTTATAGGAGGGAAAGATGATTTTATTTTAAAAGAAACTGGATTCAGTTGTTTGCAGTTGCGCATCCAGGTGTTGTGAGTATGTGTGTTGAAGAGTGTGAGACCAAGTAGTCTGTTCAGCTGTCTGGCCCCAGGATGTAAGTGTCCAAGTTGTCCATGCAGGATTTTGTGCAGTGATACTTAGGACAAAGGATGCCAACTACTGGATCCTCACCCCTTCTTCCAGGCTGGTGGCCATGTGCTGGTTTTGAGTGCACCTTTTTGTACTGTTTAGGAGCTTGTAGTTATCAGTCTCTGCTTCCTGTGCCACCCAGGTGGGTCATTGGGACTTATCGCCTGTCCTTTGTATTGTGACCTGGGTGTCTGGAGAAGCTGCACAGAGATGTGTGCTGGGGTCTGGGTGACTAGCTAATCTGAGAGCCACCAGCACGTGCCCTTCATACAGTCCCCCTCCTGATTTGTCCTTCCCCTGCCCCCATTTCCAGTCATTCTCCAGGCCTACAGTCCTAAAATTTCTCTGCAGAGGGAACTGGTGGAGACAGCTGTGGGTATATAAGTAGCGCTGTGTGTTATTCTCTGGGTTTCTGTCCCAAGTGGCCCTCCTCCTTTTCTTGGTCTTCCTTCCTAATTGTATTGAGAAGCATGAAATGAAAAAATATCGACTGAACATTCTTGAACATGGGACAAATAAAATAAAATTACATTTTGAGCAAACTGGTGGGTTGCATCTCAACTGCATCCGAACTTGTTTATAACTTAGCTGATAAAAATCTGCTGCCATTTTTAGAAGTCTTTTGGGTATTATGTATTAAATTGTTGAAAGAGCTGTTCAAATCAAGTTTTATGTTAATGCAATTTTGTTTGTTGATTGTTTGGTACAATAGTGAAAGAAAAAATTGTTTTAGTAGTGTCCTCTGAAGCTATGTCTCCCTCTGTTATTACTAGTTCCAAAGATTTAAAGCCAGAAGGAATCCTTACTGTCACGAAGGCTGACACCTGCATGTAAAACAAAGTGCACTGTTTATCCAGTAGCTCTTGTATCAAGCCCTTAATTTCTGCAGAGCTAAAGCATAAAAAGGTATTGTAAGAGAAGTCAGACTGTCTAGCCATCAACTCTCTTGTCTGCTTTGTTGATTAGTTTGCAGCTTAAGTTAGAAGTTCCTGAAGACTTTCAGTATGTTGTTTTATCCAATGTGAAACGAATTAGTGGGCTAGATCTGGTCTTAAATATGCTATTAACAGGGCGGAGTCGGGGGGGGGGGGAG